>PVIU01004825.1:0-43772 GCA_004026605.1 Ondatra zibethicus | reverse complement strand
ACCTGTAACTACCTTTCCAGTGCTTACCAGGCAGTCCATCTCACATGGACTAGTGGCTCTGTTTTTCTATCTGAAACATAAGCACTGCCTTGACTCTCTCCAGTAATCTTGGGCTGCCACCACTGACCACTGAGAAGGATCTACGTAGGAGGAGGGGTTGAGAACTGTGAAGCCAAATACCTTCACAGTACCAAGGCCAGAGTGGCCTGCCACACCTGGAGCAGGTGGCTCTGTGATTAAGATCACTTGCTACTCTTCCATGTTCCCAGCAACCATAGCAGGCAACTTAAGACTACTGTAACTCTAGCTCTTAGGAGTTCTAGCAACCTCTTCTTACCTCTGCAGGCACTCACATGAATAGGGCATACACTCACAAACAAAAATATACATTAAAAAAATCAAAAACCAGTAATTGCTACAATGATTCCTGGGGTTGGAGAGATGACTCAGTGGGTTAAAGTGTTTGCTGTGCAAGTGTGAAGACTTGAGTTCAAGTCCACAGAACCCACGTACTGGGCATGTATCTGAATTCCCAGGGCTCCATTCCTAGGGAGTGGAGACAGGAGAACCCTTGGAAGTACCAGGGCCAGCAAGCCTGGGGTACACAGCAGAAAAAACAAAAACAAAAGCCAAATCAAAACAAAAAAATAAGAGAGACTATGTTCCAAACAAGGTGGAAATTAGGGGCCAACACATGAGGTTGTTATCTGATCCCCATATGCTCATACTCTCACATGAATGTGTTCACACACACATACATGCGATTAAAGAACCAAACAAAGTCCTCCTTTTGAGGACCTCAGTTCAGCAGTGGTCAAAGGAACACAATTCTCTACTCAAATAGGCCTTTTTTTTGGTAGGCACATCCATGTTGAGATGGCCTGTCCACAGTGATCAGGGGCAAAGGGCAGACACTGTGAGGACAGAAGGCCATGTGAAGAGAGATGACAGGAGGAAGAGGTGATCCCCACTCCTTCTGAGCTATGATGGGAAGGAAAGCCACAAGCCTCTGGACACTGATGCCATGTTCGTTCCACAGGAAGCATTTGCAGGAGTCCAGATGTGCTGCAACTCCCAACCCCTCAAGCCAGGAGACACTGGTACTTATTACTGTTAACTTATTGCTGTTAACTTATTCTTCAGTTGTGTCTATCTGCTGCTCCCAGTTTCTCACCTGTGAGGTCTCCCAGGTGTTACCTGCACTAACTCTTCTCATTAGCACTGCAATCCCTCTTTATCTTGTGCCACTGTCTCACTCTATCTTTGACCCATATGCTCTGTGTTCTCATACAATATAGAACGTCCTGGGCAATCTACTTCTTTCCAGTCTGCCTTTTTTTCTCCTCTCAGACTTGGTTTTCAGTCTTTTGCCTTCTCCATTTCCCTGTCTTCCAGGCTTTTGGCTTTGGCATCTAAAAAGTCTCTATGTCTGTCTGTCTGTCTCTCTCTCTCTCTCTCTGTGTGTGTGTGTGTGTGTGTCCCTCCCGCCCTCTCCAACCTCTGAATTAAAAGTAGGGCTTTATACTAGTGCTTGCTAGGCAAGCACTTTACGTCTGAACTCCATTTCAAACTCTGTTTTTGTTTTATTTAGACTTAGTTTATCTGAATCTGTGTATATATGTCATGCATATGCCCATAGATGCCAGAAGCAGGTATCAGATCCCCTGGCTATAGGTAGCAATAAGCTCCCCAGTGTGGTCCTGTGATCAGAGTTGAGTCCTCTGGAAGAGCAGCAGCAGCACTCCTAGCCTCTGAGCCATCTCTCCCACTCTTGGTTTTCTATTTTGAGATAGGGTTGCCTAGACTGCCCTTGTCCTTACTTTGTAGCCCAAGCTGTTGGATCTCAGGCATGTGCAATCATATCAGGCTGTTTCTTTTAGTTTTCCCATATAGCTCTCCATTGACCCATTTCTCAGAAGTGCTCTAGGTCATCATGCACCCTTCCTTCTTGCTTCCAAACTCAAGAGTTGAGGATGATGGATGGACGGACATAGTTTGCAAGTCCATGGCTGAGGAAGGAGGTGAAGAACGCCAAACACTGGTTTGGGCTGAACTCTGTTTTCCATCTTGCTTAGGGTTCCAGGACTCAGGCTTACCTCCAGGTGTAGCCAGGGATCTGGAGACAATACTCTCTCTGCCCCTGCCAAGGTCCCCTGAATCTCAGATTCCTGGGTCTGCTTCTTCCCAGACTGGAGCTCATTAGCAAGAATGCAGAGAAGCTCACCCCCATGTTGTCCATGTGTTTTGTCTTTTCCTCGGATGGCTTCTTTCCTGCAACCCCAGTGCTAGGATCTTCCCTCTGTCCTAGTTACAGCATTCATATCCACACCAGTTGATTGGATTCTGGATTTAAAACAAGAGTCAGGACTGGATATAGCTGGAAAACACCTGCAATTCCAGCCCTTGGGAGGCTGAGACAGGAGAATCATGGGTTCAAGGTCAGCCTGAGCTACATCGTGAGACCCTGTCTCAAACAGCAATACAAAACAACAACAACAAAGAAAATAAAAAGGGAAAAAGTAGGAGTCAGGCAAACGGGAGATCAAAATGTTGAGTGTGCCCCTAAGAGCTTAAGCTTGAGGCAGGCAAGCTCATTCATTTTAAAGCAACAGACACAGGCAAGCACCTTACAGCCCCAGCATCAAGAAAAGGGAATGTGCTCTGGTAGCAGGGCTGCTGAGTCCAGTCTACCCACTTGTTCCCCCAAACTTACCACACAGCTAGCCATTCCTCCTTCCTTGGCACATGGGGCAGAGGCAGTGGGAGAAGGTAGGAGGATTATAGAGGTTGAGGTTAGGAAGGTGAAGATCTTGTCCACCGGAAACTTCAGCCTTACCCAGACAGGGTTACCTGAGGCCTTGACACAGTGACGATTAAGATGTGGAGAAAAGAACACAGACCACCTTGGCACAGAGGCGTCCCTCTTAGGCAGACTGTTTTGGCCATCTGCAGCTGTGGCAGGGTCTGGCTCATGGTTAGACATTAAGGGACTTGCTGACTCAGCTTCCCCAGATGATTATTTTTAATGAGACACCTGCTCTAACTAGTTGCTGACAGTCCTGGTATGTTTGTTTAAAACATCTTAGTACTTTATAGTCACACTAAATATGTACTGATAAGGAGGTAAATGACCAAGCTCCTAGGGAGACACTCCACATCCCCTAACAGGGTCCTCTCTCCCTCTCTGTTCTTGTTTTGAGACAGAGTTTCACTATGTGGTCCTGGACTTAAACTCACAGAGTTCCACCAGCCTCTGCCTCTCAGTGCTAGGATTAAGTGTCTTAAGTAGCCCAGGCAGACCTCAAATACAGTATATAGCTGAAGATAACAGTGAGTTTCTAATTCTAATGTCCCTACTTACAAGTGCTAGAATTATAAATGGGTGCTACTGCACCCTGGAATTAACATTAACAGAGTTTTTCCACCCATGGCTACAAGTCATTAGGGTCCTGGGACAACCTTTCCCTATCCTAGAACTATGAAACTGTTTCCCTGAAAAAACATGTGGGCACAAAAAATATATAGGCACTGGCTACCTTGTGTGAGGCAAGAATTAAAGATAGAAATTCGAGTGGAAACTGAAAATCCTATTATAATAGAGAAAAACTTTCAAAAGGTCATCTTTTGAAATATGTTCATGTGTACTGAGGGGAGGGCATGTGCGTACACGTGAAAGGACATCCTTAGGTCTTGTTCCATAGGTGCTGTCCACCTTGTTTTTCCCCCACTTTCTTTTAGAGATAGGTCTCATCAAGTAGGCTCAACAAGCTAGCCAGAGAGCATAGAAATCCTATGCATCCCCCCATGCTGGGATCATAGATATGCACTATCACACAAAGCTTTTTAACATAGGTTCTAGGGATCAAACTATGGTCTGGTCTTCCAGAATTTTCCTGACTGAGCTCATTTCTTCAGTCCTGTTTTGTGTGATTTCTTTTTCTTTTCTTTCTTTCTTTCTTTTTTTTTTTTTTTAGATAGGGTCTCACTTTGTAGGCCAGGCTGACTTTGAATTTGTGAACCTCCTGTTGAGTTCTAGGATTACAGGTGGGTTGAAAGCACTCCCCTCAAGCAATTAATACCTATAACTGGGAAGGGAGCTGGAAGGGAGTAACTTCCTTTCTGGGTTAATGGGTCTTTTTCTCAGAGCCCTGTGCATCTTGTCTACAAAGACAAGCAGGATTTCACCTTAAAAATTCATGCAATTTGTGTCTCTTGGTGCTGTTAGTGGCTGAGGAGGTGTGTCCACCTTAACCCTGGCCCTGATGGAAATTTCCCATCTGTCTGAAGCACTGGCCCCAGCACAGTGCAGGATTAGTCAAGCAAATCTCATCAAACACCCATTAGAAGGATGGAGTAGCCAAAAGCCAGGCAAAGTCTCCTGGGATGCATCCTCCCAGCCTATTGACAGAGCCTTCTGCTCTGTCCTCCCCTTATCTTCCCAGTCCCCAGAGATAAGCCACCTAAGGAGCTAAGCCCAAGAGCCACACACACACAGGACCTGGCTCTGACTGGCTCTGAAGGATGGAGCAGGTCTTCCTGCACACTTAAAGCCATTTGACTCCTCTACTGCTCCAAACAGACCCTGACAACTGGTTCATCCCCAGTAGACACAGTCATGACATTAATCCACTATATGCATTTGCATACTCCCCCACCCACAATTCTGCTCAACCCTGCTTCAGTAGCTACTTGGTACCCTCTGTCACCTGCAAAAGCATAGGCTAGCACAGTGATGATCATTACCATTGCCTTGGCTGTAGCAGTCAACTCTACAGGGCCAACTGTACCCAGGTAAGATGGTAAAATAGATGCCAGAGTCCAGAGAAAGCTGCCAGCCACCAGACTGCTGAAGCTGTATATTATGGCAGGGGTCAGGGACATTATCTCCTCTGGACATTTGCAACTCTTGACTGCTCCTCAAAAGCCCCCACCCCCGGAACAACTGTTCCTTGTTGCCCTACAGATGGTATGTATCTAAAGTTTAATTTTCAGACTAGCTCAAGAAACTGATGCAGAAGCAGCTGCTCCAATAGATATACTAATGTGGAATGAAAATTATATCTGTTCTCCAAAGCCAGTGCACCAGGACAAACTTAAACATGTATTCAGACACAGACACTTTCCTGTAAAAGGTGCTGGAAATGAAACCCAAGGCCTCATGCATACTAAACCCATGCCTTTCTACTGAGCCATACTCTCTGCCCCAAAACAGATGTCTTACTTGATTTTATGTGTATATATGTACACCGTGTCCATACAAGTGTTTCCAGAGGCCAAAAAAGAGTGTCAGATGCCCTAGAGCTAGAGTTACAGGCATTTATGAGCCACCATGTGTGTGTTGGGAACTGAACTTGAGTCCGCTGCAACAGCAGCCAGGGCTCTTAACCACTGAGACATCTCTACAGCTCAAGATAGATGTCTTAATTGGCAAAAGACGCACACAGAAAGACTGTGACAGAGGTCAGCAATAATTATTCCTGCTCTGTTTACCCTACAAGGGAATCAGGTGATACTAGGTGACAGGTCTGACAGCTCACTTGACAGAGACACAAAGACTGCAACTCTTTTGATTTTCTTTTCCAAACCTTGATTTTGTTATTGTGAATACACTTGATATGTGTATTCAGGCACATGAGTACCACAGTGCACATGTGGAGGTCACAGGACACCACTTTGTGAAATCAGTTTTCTCTTTCAGCCTTTATGTGGGTTCTGGGGACTGAACTTGGTTGTGAAACTTCTTGGTTTCCTCAGAGAGGGTCTCCCCTATGTTGTCCTTACAGCACAGACCAAGCCGGCTGCAAGCCTGCAGTGACTCTCCTGCCTCAGCCTCACAGGCTTTTGACCCTTTTGTCTAGATGCAATCTACCTATCTTTAGGATGCTGCTGCCCTTCAGGTAGTGAGAGAAGGACCAGCAGCGTCACACAAAGTTCCTCTGACAATTACCCTGTAATTACAGCTCTACATATATTTTATATCTTCATCTATGACTGATGGGCTCCATGGCCCATTCTTGGCTTTGCCATAACAAAATTGCTAAGAGTTGACTCTGAACATCTGCCAATACCAGGTGCAGCCCTGTGATGTGGGATTCCCCTCTGTATGCTGTGATTACCATTAGCGAATAAAGAAAGCTGGCCTGAGCCTATAGCAGGGCAGAACAGAGGTAGGCGGTGAAATTAAACTGAAATGCTGGAAGAAAGAAGGCAGAGTTAAGAGAAGCCACGTAGCCCCGCCGGAGACAGACACCGTATGGAACTTTACCCGGTAAGCCACATCCTCGTGGCAATACACAGATTAATGGAGATGGGTTAATTTAAGATATGAGTTAGCCAGAAATACGCTTAAGATATTGGCCAAACAGTATTGCAAATAATATGGTTTCTGTGTGATTATTTCAAGGCTGAGCAGCCAGGAACTAACTAGGAGCCTTCCTACAACAGCCCTGTTCCAAATGCACCTGACAGATGATGAAGGGCAAATGCTGCCCCTCTCATACAAGTAATTGGGAACCCAGGAGGGAAAGACCTATCATTTGGAGCTCTGAATCCTTTTTGTAGCCACAACGTTCTTGCTGGCTTTTTCTCCCTCAACTGATGGAAAAGATGCTTTTGTTTTTGGGCGTTTCAAAAGAACCAACCACATGTGTCCAAGTGTAAGAGAAAATTTGCTTACTCAAGTGCAATTTGCCAACAAGGCAGTAAAAACCCAACTGTGCTCCAGACCCAGGGAGCTGACTTCCGCCTCAGCACCCGTGCCAGCCCACCCACTGTGGGAGGCACTGAGCCCCAAGTGGGGCTTCTGAGCCCAAAAATCAGTGACTAGCAGAAGCCAGGAGTTTCAATGTGACTAAAAACGCAAACAGGCAATAGAGACATCTCTAGAGTCTCAAGACTCCTTTGCCTCAAGCTCTAAATAACAAAACCCAAACGATTCTTTTGTGTTGAGCATCTGTGTGTGTATGAAGGGTACATGCATGTGTGTATATGTGTGTGCAGGTACACTTGCCTATATGTACACAAGTGCAGACTAAAGGCAGATAACTGGTTGTCTTATCTCTATTGTTGTCCACCTAAGTTTTGGAGTCAAGTTCTCTTCACTGAACACAGAGCTCACGGTGTCAGCAACACTGGCTGGCCAGCAGGTCCCTAGTCTCCACTCCACCAGTGCTGGGGTTATAGGCATGCACTGCTGTGCCCAGCTTTTTATGTGGGAGCTGAGGGATCTGAACTCAGGTACTCATGCTTGCATCAATCATTTTACACTTGAGCCAGGCTTCAATTCTTAAAACCTCCAATTTCAACATAATCTTTCCAACTTAAAATAAAAGTTTTTAATTTGTAGTCCATAGATATCCTTGAAAGTAGATGCTTGTATATGAACTTTCTACTGTGGCTGTAGTTGCCACAGCAAACCACCATATTTTAACCACTCCTTTAAATTACAAAGCCCAGCTCATACCTGTGCTGACTGTCCCCTCAGTTCTAGCTGTTGCATTTGCCCAAATGGTTCTTGCCTGCATCTGTATCCTCCTTCTCTACCTGCTGGAATCTTCCAGTCTTCAAAGGCTGGTGCATTCACACTTCCTGGACCAGGCCTCTTGATGCCTCTGCCAGGGTTAATTTTCCCTTTTCCCACTGAGTCATCTCTCCGCCTCTTCAGTGGTGTTTAATGTTGTATACAATCATACTCTAGGTACTTGTGCAATATCTCTGCAGGAAACAGATGCCCAAGGCTGGAAATAATTGATATTCATGAAATGTACCCCCAGCTCCCAGTACAGTATACTGCACATTCTAAACCTAAATACCTTTTTAAAATTTATTTTTATTTATATGTGTGCTTGTGTGGAATGTATACTATGTGTCTATAGCTGCCCACGGAAACCAGAAGAAGGCACTGGATCACTTGGAGCTGGAGTTACAGATGGCCTTGAGCCACTTGATGTGGGTGCTGGGAACTCAATTTCTGTCCTTTGGAGGAGTAGGAAGTACTCGTAACTGCTGAGCCATCTCTCCAACCCTGAACATTCTGAATTTAATTATTTTATTTCAGCTTCAACGTGGGACTACCCACTCAAATAATCCAGATTTCCCAGAAGTTTCTAAAGCAATGCATACACATGCAAGGCAAATCTCAGTTGAAGTAGTTAAATGAGAAACAATATAATTATGTAGATGGAATTACAAGATATAACATAGATTCTCCAAACAGATCATTGGCTTCTAACTGTATGCAAAATTCAGTAATTAACAATGGTTTTAAAATTGAACACATCACACACAGATCAAAGGATGAAAACACTGTCAGATGATGCCAAAGCTGGGCTTCAGTGCGGGGGCCATTCTATTACTAAAGATAGTCTTACATGGTTTCCAAAATACTTAATATACAAGCCCCAAGGGAGCCCCAGGTAGGAATCAAGAGAGTATCATCTTTAAGACTGGAGAAAGAATGGACCATGTAGTCTTATTGGGATTATTTATGGTAAATCAAAGCAACAAGTAGGCCTAAATATTTAGTTCAGCAGAGTGGAGAGGGAAGCTGATTTCCTCTATATTCCTGCCCTAAGGAACCAGGAAACAGGCATGCTCCATGTGGCCTAGCAGAGGAGGTGGCAGTGCCACAAAGGGGTCTAACCTCCCACCCTCTGCTTGGCAGGGATGCTCCTATTCCTCCACTGCATAGTGTCAGGACTCTCATATAGGACCAAGGATGCAGGAAGTGGGGGCTGGGCTAGTGTTACTCTGTCACCCAGGCCCAGAGGCTGATGTCACAGCCTCATTTGACAAGGAAACAGACGCGGAGGTCAAGAACAAAAGTGCAGCTGGAGCAACAGCTGAGTGTGCAGTGGCTGCCTGGCCAGAGGGTGCCATGCAGCTCAACCCCCAGTCCAGGAAAACAAGAAACAAAACAGAACAACAAAAAGAAGTGGACAGCTCTGTCAACAGAGTCCCACATTAAGAAAAAGAAAGTGCATGGGACTGAAAAGTATTTGACAAAACACTTTTTGCTGGAACCCTCCCCTAAAATCTGGCAAAAGACATAAATGTCCAAACTCAGGAAGATGATCAAGGCCCAAACAGGATAAGCAGAGAGAAATCTATGTTGAGCTAAATCATAATTAAATTTCTGGAAACTAAAGAGAAAGAAAAAAGGCCATAAAAGTAGCTGGAGAAAAATAAAGCATCAAAGAGGAACATATGAAAAGGACCTCTCCAAATTCAACGGTAGGGAAGGAGGAATATGGAACATTTTTAAGTACTAAAAGTGTCTCGCTGGGGATGTAGCTCACTTGATAGAGGATCTCCCTGGGTTTCATCACTGGGAGGACATAATCTGGATATGGTAGCACATGTCTATAATCCCAGCCCTAGGGAGATGAAGGCAGGAGGATCATAATTCAAGGCTGTCCTTGTCAGAGGCCAGACCAGGCTGGCCAAACCAAGCTGTGTGGGATGCTGTCTCAGAGTAAATAAGTAAGTGTTAAATATGAATTCTAAAGGTGGTGATGGGATAGTCTTTAAGAATGAAGGGCAAAAGGGCTCAGTCAGTAGTATTTGCCTAGAATGTAAAAAACCCCGAGTTCGATCCTCAGTATTTCATAAACTGGGTATGGTAGTACAAGCCTATAACCCCAGTGCTTGGGAAGCTCAGGAAGGAGGGATCACAAGTCAGAGACTGGTCTAGGATACACATGGAGGCCCTTTTTCAAAAAACAAGTTATTTTTTGGCATTCACCTACATCCGTGCTACAGCACATGTATGTCTGGGCTCATGCACATACATCACAGACACAGAGAGAGAGAGAGAGAGAGGAGAAGAACAAATGAAAAGTACAAGCAAGAGAGAGCAGACACCATGGAATCATCAATAGAAAGCTGTGTGACAATGGCTGCTAAAGAAGGTACCAGTGTAAGCAAACTAGACAGTTCCCTCACTGTCTGTGGCTTGATATACACATCCTGACTTCATGCAAAGGACACATACATTCAGTAGAAATATGCTTCAAATTGTGAATGTTTATGGAACACAAGACAGAACCTCAAAATATACAAAGCAAATGGACAGAGCTACAGGCAAGACAGATGCACAATTATAGTTGGGGACCCAAATACCCGACTCTCAGGAACTGATGAAACCCACTGGACAGCTCAGTAAGGGTACTGCGCTCATCAATGTCAACCAACAACAGCTGATGTGCAGAATACTCCAGCAAATACCAAGCTATGCATATTCAAGTGCCTATAGAATATTCACTGATAGGACCACAAAACATATGCTTAAGAGATTGTGATTTGGGGTGTAAGACACATTCAAGAAATAGAAAAGAATAGGAATCATATACAGTGTGTTCTCCAACCACAATGAACTTTCTCTACTAGTACTCAATAACAAACTGACAATAGTCAGAAACTACATCACACATACAAATAATTCATCAGTCGAAGATAGCTAAATAAATAAACAAACAAATACAAGAGTAATTAAAACAAAAAAGCATAGTGAGAATATGGTGACAGTGGAGGCAGGATTTAAAATGCCTGTTAGAAAAAAGACGCTGGGGCAGTGGGATGGCTCAGTGGTAAAGGAGCTTGGTTCAGAAGCCTGACAAGTTGAAAAGCCAAGTTCAAGCCTCAGAACCCCTAAAAAGCCAGATGCAGATGCAGTGAGTGGTGTGCACCATCTCCTAAACCACTAAAAAAAAAAAAAAAAAAAAGTGTGTGTGTGTGAGTGTGGTGTTAAAATTAATCAATCAATCCAGTCAAGTAGATGGTTCAGTTGGTAGGGTGTTTACATGAGGAAGTATCAAAACATGAGTTTGAGTCCCAGAACTGGCATGAAAAAGTTGAACGTGGTGGTGGTAAACTTTAACCCCAACTGTGAGAAAGAGGAGACAGGTGAATCCCTGGGGGCTCAGCCGATAGCTAGCCTAGCTTCATCAGTGAGCTTTAGGCCAGTGAGAGACCTTGTCTCAAAAGCAAGGGATGACACCCAAGGTTGATCTCTGATCTCTACATGCACACAGGTACAGCCACACATACACAAAGGCACAGCAAAATCAGTCAACGAATAGAAAACACTGACTGTCAGCGGCAGTAAAAAAAGAGAGGCCATCAGGATTCTCAGCACTCTCACTTGACATAGCATTGAAAATTGTAGCCATTGCAATAGGCAAAGAAAAAGAAATGAAAGGCACTCTCTTTTCTTTCAGAACTACTCCCACTGTTTTTATTTTTTAAATCCACCCTCTATTCCTCCTCCATGCTCCCACCTTCTCCAACTTCTCATCTTCTTAAATACTGCCATATGTACAAGGGCATACTCAGGGGAAGGAAGAATTAAAACAGCCTCTACTTGCAGATAACACAACAGTTTGTGCAGAATACTGCAAGTGACAGAAAGCCCCTACAACCACTCAGCAATATCATGGGCACAAGACCCAAATACAGAGGCCAAGTACACTGTTATCATTAACAGTGAGTGAGGCTGAAAGCGAAAGCACAGTATCTTTTATAATTGCCTTAAAGAAAACTCTGCTGTGGGGCATAAATTTCATAAAACATATTTAGGATCTACGAGAAGTGGAGCAGGCTGGTGGGAAAAAAAATCAGGCTTAAACGAAGGTGCTGTGTTCATGGATTAGAAAGCTCAACATGGGTATGAGGTCAGTTCTTTCCAAGCTGATCTTCTGGTTTAAATCAATTGCATCATCAATTTCCCAACAATGTTTTTATAGACATAGGAGTCCCATTTATAGAAGCTACACTGGGGCTGGAGGGATGGCTCAGGGAATAAGAGTGTACTGCTCTTGTAGAGGACCCAAGTTAGGCTTCCAGAACCAACATCAGACAGCTCACAACCACAATAACTCTGCTGTGGGGGTGGGGGTGGCGTGTCCAATTCCCTCTTCTGGTTTCCAAGGGCACTGTACTCCTGAGTGTACCCATATGAAGACATAAGAATACACATGACTTTTTTTTTAAGTTATAAGGGAAAAAAGACACAGGCCCTGGACTAGCTAAACTCTGGGACAAGGGAAAAGATAATGTGGGAGAAACACTGAAACTCACACACAGTTACAGCAATCGACACCGTGGGACACTAGCATGAGGACAAACACGCAGATCATGGGAACACATTACAAACAGACCAACTGATTATCATTTTTTATAGACACTAAAGCAGTTCAATAAGAAAATAACTAATAGTTCTGAAACTGGATATTCACAGGCAGAAAAAAAAAGGTCTTCAACCTAAACTACAAACTTAAAAGTAAGATAAAAACTATAAAACTCTTAGAGAAAAATCCTTGGTATCTAGGCCAAGCAAAAAGTTCTTAAGACATGATAGCAAAAGCATGATCCATAAAAGGAAAAATGGATAAACTGACTTTACTGAAATTAAAAATGTTTACTCTGCAAAAGACCCAATGTAGAGAGTGGAAGGACAGACCATATGTACAATCTTTATATGGAATAAAGGACTAGTATCCACCATATATAAAGAGCTCCTTAAACTCAACAATAAAAGCACAAACAACCTAATTAGAAGAGGGACCACACAAAAAAAGTTTTTTTCCCAAAGAAGGTGAGAGGCAAATGATAAGATTTTCAGCATCATTAGCAGTAGGGAAATGCAAATTAAAACTGTAAGAAAATACAGCATATACCTCTAAGAACAGCTGAAGAAAGCCGGTGATATCACCTAATGCAGAGAAACTGACGTGTACAAAAGATCCTCTGGGAAAGAGTCTGACAGTTTCTTATAAAGATGAACACATCACTATTGAATATTATTCCAGACACATGAAAACATAGACACAAACACAAAATTGAGACTAGTGGCCCATGTCTGCCATCCCAGCACTTGGAAGGTAGTAAAAGCAGGAGGAGCAGCCAGCCTCAGTAACATGGTTAAGTTTGAGGCTAGCTAGCCTAGGGTACCTGAGACTGTGTCACTACTAACCAATCAGCCAACCAATCTAAAAGAATGTAGTATTCTATGTGTAGTGACCAGCAGGTGGGAAGAATCGAGATACCCTCACCAGGTGATCAGAGAGGTGGTACCTTACTCAGCAGGAAGGTGGGAATTACGGCCATGTGCAGTTGCTTACATGGGGAGTGCCACAGAAATGTTCTGACAAAAGTCAATTCCAAAAGACCATACACTGCATGAATTCCATTTATAGAATAGTCCGTGTGGGGTGTACAGTGCATGCATGTGAGTGTGTGGGTGTGCACAGAAGCCAGAACAGGACATCGGGTGTCATCCTCTATCATATTGCCTTATGGCCTTGAGAAAGGGTCTCTTACTGAACTAGAAGCATGTTTCTGCCAGGCTGGCTGCCAAGCAAGCTCTGGGGAGTTCTATGATGACAATTAAGGTAGTCATCAATCTGATTACAGGGGAAGACCAGTTCAGGTACCCTCTCTGCTATTGCTTAGGGTCTTAGCTGGGGTCATCCTTGTCTCTGGTGCCCCAAACCCCAATGCTGGGGTTTACAGCCTTGCCCAGCTTTTAACATGGGTGTTGGGGATTCAAACCCAGGACCCCTGCTTGCAGAACAAATGCTCTTACCCACTGAACCATCTCCTCAGGTCCAACGCAATAGTTTTTAAATGACAAAATGATAGAATTGGGAGAAGTGACTGATCAAAGATAGGATCAGTGAGGAGGCCAGGGACTGAGAAGGATTTAAAGTTAAAAAATGAATTCTAACTAGTTACTACAGATAAAACACATTTAATATAGAACTATGAGTAAAAAGGTTGGGTATAAAAAAACACCATGAAAGTAGAAGGGGCCTGCTGGGAAGGACTCAGTGAGACTACGAGGGGTTGAAAGATAGTGACTGGAGTCTAAAAACAGCCAAAAGACATTTTATACATATATGAAATTGTAAAGGACTAAACATTTTAAATTACTAATTTAACAAAGTACATTAAAAAAAAAGACATTGCAAAATCCCTGTTAACAAATCTCAATTCTGTTGATAAGGAGGCCAGTAAAAGTGAACACTAAGAGATCATGAAGCAGAGACTGACTTCTCTAAAATATACTTAATAGACTCAAGTAGACTTGAGTCTACCTTTCTAAATATTTTTTCTGCCTCCCAGGTTGAAAGAAACTGAGCCCTCTAAGCCCACCTGGTTCTGGGATACAGAAAAGCAGCAAAAATAAAACCAGACTCCCTGAGTGACAGTCAAGTGCATTTTGCCCCTCTGTCATTGAGGGAAATTTGAACAACTAGACCCATCCCTTTAAGGTGACTGTCTAATGTTTATGGAGTGCTTGGCCAGAACCCTGAGTTGCCCAAGGCTCTGAAAGGTGAAAAGGGTGTGATTTATCCTTCAAATGATTTTTTTCCCATCTTGAGCCCAAAGGAGCTACTTGTATTAAAAAGAAACATTTAGTAACAAACATGTTGAGTGTGGGAGTGCTGGCCCGGAAGTCTGGCTCCCAGGATCCCAGCCCAACCGCCCTACACCAAGGTTCCTCAAGGCCGAAGTGAAAGACGTCCCAGACCGGCTTCTGCGCCCCCTGGCTCTAAAAATCTGGTCTCCAAATTGGCTTTAGGGTAGGACAAAGCTCTCCACCTGTTTGGGACAGCTTTCCTCAGACCTATCATTTGCCCTCCCCACCAAATAACTTGGGGCTTGGGAAGGATCAAGAAGATAAGAAAAAGGGAGATGAGAAACTTCAAGAGGAAACTAATCCAGGTGCAGGACAGATGCTCTCTGCCCTCCTCTAGACTTTTCTATAGCTTTCTTTTTTGAAATAGGGTCTCACATAGCCCAGGCTAGCCTCAGACTCGCTGTGTAGCTAAGCCTGGAACTTCACCTCCTGCCTCTACCTCCACGGTGCTGGAATATAGGAGTAGGGCACCATGGCCAGTTTATTCAACTAGGGCCTTGTGCGTGCTAGGCAAGCACTCTACCAACTGAGCTACAGGCCCAGCTCTTCAGATCTTTCTTTCAGACCCTTTTATACAGACTCGCAGTTCTGACACCGGCCCTAGACTCTGTCAACGTGACTGTTTCTTTCACACATGTGGCACAGAATATAAAAGGCACAAGGGACAGGACCCTGAGTTCAAAACCACATGAGGATTATTGCATCTGGTCCAAAGTCAAAAACAACCATGCAACAACGAAGACAATGTGGACACTGAATCACAGTGAGCAGGCTTTAAGGAAGCTTTATGTTTTGCTTTGTGGGGCTGAAGCCCATGAGCTTGTACAGGCTAGACAAGTGCTTTATCACCCAACAATTCCCCAATCCTAGTTTTTTTTTTCCCCTTTAGTTTCATAATGCTCCTGTGCGTATGCTTTTAAAGTAAGGTTTTATTGTTTAGTGACACATACCAAAATATTTTCTAATACAGTTATACATCTGGAATTTGCTTAGAGACCAGGGAGTCAGAGGTGAAAGAGATCGGCACAGAATGGATCCGGATCCTTGTTTTAAAGCTGAGCCGGGTCTCACAGCACCTTCTAACATCTCCTCTAACTTGGTATGTATATGTTAAGTCTCCATACTAAAAAGTAAAGAACAATGTGTGGCTGGCACATGCCTGTAATCCTACCACTGGGGAGATTGAGGCACAAGGATACCGTAGGAGCTCAAGGTCATCCTGGGCTACACAGCAAGGCCAGCCTGGGCTTCCTGGGACCCTGTCTCAAAAATTCAAAACAAACAAAACTTTAAAATTGAAGACTAGGGACTGGCAGGATAGTTTTAGTTAGTAAAATGCCACCTAGCACTGGGTTCAATCCCTAGCTAGCCCTCCGTGGATCAAGCGTGGTGACACAGCGCCCCACATCCCCAGTAATTCCAGTATTTGGGAGTGGAAGCGGGGTGGGGGTGGGGGTGGGGGATATCTAAAGTTCAAGGTCATCATCAGTTACACAGTGAGTTCAAGGCTCACTGTGAGACACTGTGTCCAAAACATAACTATTAGAATGGTCGATTCTCATTTACAAATAAGAACAGGGACGGATGTCCTCCAACCTACACTGTAAACTTCGCTGGCTGGAGGGACGGGAAGAGTTGGCGACCCTTACTCCACGTGTCCAGCCCTAAGAGCCCTTCAGAACCCAGGGCCCCGCGCGTGGTCCAATTTCCACTCCCACGGACCCCAGGCAACCAAGATTCTGGAAAGCTATCAGGCCCCTGGGGGTCACCGGAGTAACCCCGGCTGGCGTGGCTAGAGGTCCCTTTCGGAGGGGAAGGGCGCCCGGCAGCAGGGTCGCCGGTGCCGAGGAGGACAAAGGGGGCGGAGTCCCGAGCCCACTCGGGGCCAGGTGTGTGTGGGCGGTGCCGCGCGTCACCTTGAGGATGTTGTCGAAGATGGTGTCGCGGAACTCCAGCAGAGCCTTCTGGTCGAACTCCCGGCCGTGGATGATGCGCATCTGCTTGAGGAACGTGGACTTGCCGCTCTCGCCGGCGCCCAGCAGCAGGATCTTGACCAGCCGCCTGACCGCGCGCCGCTCGCGGGCCAGCAGCGCGTCGATGTCGCGGCTGCGCCGTCGGGCCTCGCGCTCCGCGTCGCGCGCCGCGCCGGCCCTGCGCTCGCGGGCTCCGGCCTCGGCCGGCAGCAGGCAGCGGCTGAGGGTCCGCACCACCCCGGACATGGCCGCCCTCAGGCCGCGGCCGCGCCCCGCCGAGGCCCGCGCGCCATGGACGCCCCTCAGCCGGCGCGGCCCTGCCGGGCCAGGCGCCGCCCCGCCCGCCGCTCCCTCAGGCCGCGTCCGCCGCCGCCGCCCCGAGGCCCTCACTAGCTCGGCCGGCTGAGGGGCGGAGGGAAAGGCGCGGAGGGTGGGGCGGCGCCGCTCGCGAGCCCGTTTATTGGTTGAGAAGCCGTCTATTCGGTGGAGCGCGACTTTTTATTGGACAAGCGTACTTCGGAGGAGGCGGGAGCTCCTGCGGCCTGTGGGGCGGAGCCGGCGCCGAAAGAGGCGGGATCTTTGCGGCGAGGGGACGTCTCATTGGACGGCCGGGCGAGCTTCTTTCTTTCAGAATGAAAGGGAGGCGGGGCCATCGAGGAGGAGGAGCTGCAGTTCTCCGTGGCCAATTATAAGTTCTCTGAGTGTCTGTCCATCACAGTGACCGTGCGTGGGATTGGAAATTGGGCGAAACGAGGCGTGGCCACAAGTGCCAGGTGTACAGAGTGACTTTCTGCCCAGTTTCCCAGGTTGGGTCCGGCTATGGGACCTAGATCTTCCCGGAGCCACATAAGACGTGGCCGTAAAGCTGGGAAATAACGATGAGGTCCGCTTGCTCTTAAGTTTAGGAAGAAAGCTCAGGCGTTTTCCTTCCAAAAACAATGGAGCACGGTGGGCCATAATTTTCAAACAAATGCTCCTTTGAGTGTTGCATGGATCCAAAATAAGGGAAAAACAAACAAACAAAAAAAGAGTTCCTTGGGCCTTCCTGGGTACTTTAATCTTAAAGTGTGATTAAGGAGAGATGGCTCAGTGGGAAAGGGCGTTTGTGGGAAAGCGTGAGAACATGAGTTTCCCAGTTGTATCTGTATCCACAGCACTGGAGAAGCCAAGTTAGACTAATTCCGGGAACTTGCTAGGCACCTAGCCTAGCCCGAAGAGTAAGTTTAAGGTTCAATAAGAGAACCTGTCTCAAAAATGAAAGTAGAAAGGCAATAGAGCAAGACACTGGGTGACCTCATGGCCTCTGCATGTATGTGCACTGCCGCACACAAACACGCACACGCACACGTGATTGTTATAATCACTCAAAGGCAGTCTGATAAAGCATAGTGATAGAAAGCATGGGTTCTGAAGGGTATTGGTGGTGCATATAGGTCATCACAGAACTTGAGAGGCAGAGGTAAGAGGACTGACCCAAGTTTGAGGCTGGCCAGGGCTACATAGTAACTTTCAGGCCATCTCGGCTACAGGGTGCGAGTTTGTCTCAGGGGGAGGTTGGGAGGGAAGGACAGGCATGTGTGATAAGATTCTACTTTCCATTACAAACAGAACCTAACCTTTGGCGTTGGCCCCCACCTCCCACTTTGTTTGAGGCAGGGTCTCTTATTGTTGGCCACTACTAGGCTAGCCGGTTCACAAACTTCTGAAGACTCCTCTGTCTCCACTTTCCATCTTGCCACGGGAATGCTTGGATTATAGATGCTTGCTACTGCACCTGGCTGTATGTGGTTTCTAGGGATCTTAACACAGGTCCTCACTACTTTGAAGCATAGACCTTACCCAATGAGCCATCTCCCCAGGTCAAGTTTTATTTTTTGAAGTGGGGTCTCGTGTATAGCTGGCTGGCCTTACGCTGTCTATATAGCTGAGGATGACTTTGAACTGCTGATCCTCTAAATGCCACCTAAATGCTAGGATCACATGTGTGTGCTGTCACACCTAAGGGTATGTTTCTAAGACAGAAAACAGGGAAATCTGAACCCAGGAACTAGAAGAGTTTGTTCTTTATTCAGTTAAAAAACATGAATTAATTCACCGTTTTTCAGCAAATGCTCCAGACATTTACAAATAACTTTATAACTTTGTAAGTAGCTTGATGCCAGTGTTTATAGAATCATTAACTATTTTAAAGGATCACTTAGTTTTTTTTTGTTTTTTTTGTTTTTTTTTTTTTTTTAGTGACACGTTGTGGTGTTTTATGGGAGAAATTATACACTGTTGATAGTATCTAATTTGGTACTTTGACAAGGGCTCTGGCCATATCCTCCACATTTGCTAAAAGGCTCAAATGCTTGAAATAAACACGTGTATCCGTGCACTCCATAATAGTCTCTTAATTACTCCTGGCATTTATACAGCATGCTATAATTTCAAGTGCCTCTACATACGTTATCATGTCATCCATTCTCTCCACAATGCTGGCAGAGAAGCAAGCATGGGACAGCTGTAATCAAAGAATCCAAGGGCTAGAGGATGGCTCAGCAAAGTCCCTGCAGAGCAAGCAGCATGAAGCCCTGAGTTCGGATCTCCAGAACCTATGTGATATGTCAGCAGCGGTAGTGTGTGGCTCTAACCCCCCAATACTGGGCGTGGGGAGGCAGAGACAGGTAGATCCCTGGAGCTTATTGGCCAGCCGGCCTAGCTGAATCAATCAATGAGTTTCAGGTCCTTGGGTATCTTAATTTGCTTTTCTCTAGCAGTGGTAAACACCATGACCAAAAGCAATTTGGGGAGGAAAGGGTTTATTTTAGTTTACAGGTTGTATAGTCTACCATCACTGGAAGCCAAGGCAGGAAGCGGAGGCAAGAGCTTGAAACAGAGGCTGTGGAATAGTACTGCTTACTGGCTTGCTTCCCCAACTCATGCTCACCCAGCTTTCTTATACAATCCAGGACCACCTGCCCAGGCACGGCATTGCCCATGGTAGGATGCCTGGGTCATCCTACATCAATTAGTAATCGGAATATGCCCACAGGACAATCTGATTCCTTCTTCCCAATATGTCAAATGACAACTGAAGCTAATTACAATAGACGCTGCTTCAAAAAGAAAAGAAGAAAGAAAGTGATGTTATTGAAGAAAGATATTTAAAGTTGACCTCAGACCTCCACATACCCACATACACATATGCGTGCACGCACAGTACAAATACATATTCACACATACAAACTCTCAAACACACCATACCACCCTACACACAGAAAATTCCAAGCACTAACAGTGATGATTACGTGTAAGTATGGTTAGTAAATTGCAGAACCTGGACAGGAAGGCTGACCTAGTACATGCTTCGCATATACTTGGGTTCTGGGCATGCATGTGCGTTTGGAAGCTTTACTTTACCATTTAGGGCTGTGTGACTTGGAATGAGTCACTTAATGTCTCTCAAACTCACTTTTCTTATCTGTAAATCGGAAAAACAGAGCCTCGGGCTGGAGAGATGGCTTAGTGCTTAAGAACACTGGCTGCTCTTCTAGAGAACCCAGGTTCCATTCTCAGCACCCACATGATGACTCACAACTATCTGTAACTCCAGCCCTAGGGGATTTGATATCCTATTCTGGCCTCAGCAGGCACCAGGCATGCACATGGTTCACAAACATACATGTAGGCAAAACACCTGTACACAAAAATAAAGAATATGTATTGTTGCTATTGCAGAGGACCACAACTGCCTGTAACTCCAGATCCAGACGACCAATACTGTCTTCTGACTTCTATGGGCGCACACACACACACACACACACACACACACACACACACTTACACGCAATGCATACACAGACACATGCACTAAAAAAATAATCTAATCTAAAAATGGACCTTGATAAATATCAAACAAGTTTGCAATGAGAAAGGCTTAGCCAGGTGCTGGGGATGACCAGTGGGTAAAATGCTTGCCGTTTAAGCATGAGGATCTGAGGATGGATCTTAGTGCTGATACAAAAAGCCATACTTGGCAGTGCAAACCTGTAATCTTAGTGCTTCCAAGATGGAGGCAGGAGGGTTAGCAGGTGGTGTTGGTAGCAATGATGACAGCAGTGGTGATGATGGTGACAATAGTAATGATGGTGATGGTAATGATGATAATGGTGATGATGGTGGTGGTGATAGTGATGGTGGTGGTGACAGTGATGGCGGTGGTCACAGTGGTAATGGTGGTGGTGACAGTGATGGTGGTGACATTGATGATGGTGGTGGTGACAGTGGTAATGGTGGTGGTGACAATGGTGGTGGTGACCATGGTGATGGTGACAGTGGTGGTGGTGACAGGGGTGTTGGTGTTGGTGATAGTAATGATGGTGACAGTTGTGACGGTGGTGATAACAATGATGATGGCTGTGGTGGTGGTGACAATGGTGATGGTGGTGATGACAGTGGTGGTGGTTATGATGGTAATGGTGATGGTAACAATGAGACTGGTGGTAATGAAGGTGATGGTGACAGGATGGTGGATGGTGGTGCAGCAAAAATTTAAAATGTGGCAAACGAGAATCAGAATCCTGTCTCCGAGCAGAGTAGGAAAAGCTTCAAAGGCCAAAATCAAAGGGAAAGCAGAGTCTGAGTGTTAACCTGCTGCATTGGAAACCGCTCAGCTGCCTGCAGACACCTGCTGAAGCCTCATAGGTCTGACTTTCTGTCTCCCTGTGCTCTTCTGAGGCCAGAGACGAAGCCCAGGTTCATCTGGTAGACCACTGCATGAGGCCAGGGCCACACAATCCCCAAAGAACGAACTAGCCTTGTTAGCTGCATGGGTGCCATAACCATTTAACAGCACACTAAGTGCTAAGCGATTGTTTACTGTTACGGCTGTTGCTGTTACTTTACTGTTTGGAGGCAGAGTCTCACTGTGTAATCCAGGCTGTCCTCGAGCTGGGACCCCACGTCCTTGGCCTCTGGGATGTTGGAACTAGAACTGTGTACCGCCATACTCGGTAAGAGGCATCACCCCCTCTCTGTAGTAGAGATCACCCCTAGGGCCTTGTACATTCCACTATGTCTCCAGTCCACAGGTGCATTTTAATTTTAATAAATTATTTAAAATAATTTATTTATTTATCCATTCATGTATTTTGTGTGTGTGTATGTGGGATTCCTACTACACACATGTGGAAGTCAGGGGACAACTTCAAGGAGTTGGGTCTTTCCTTCTACCATGTGGATCCTAGGATCAAACTCAGGTTGTCAAACCTGGCAGTAATTATCTTTAGCCATTGAGCCATATTATCAACTCTTCAAGCACATTTTTTAAAATTCACTAAACAGAGCTTGGTGAGATGGCTCACCTGTTAACAGCACCTCTTTTCCTGGAGGACCTACTTTTAGTTCCCAGCACCCTCATGGAAACTCACAATTGTCTGTAACTTCTGTTCCAGGGGATTTGACACCCTCTTGGGCCTCCACAGGCACTGTATATTAGCACATGGTGCATATACATACATACAAACAAACATATAGGCAAAATACTCATAACTCATCAAATAAAAAATATGTAAAAAAACACCAAACATACAAGAAAATCAGATATAAGTGAGAGCCAACAGACATTTCTGTGAATAGAGCTATACCACAAAGACTGGAGACACAAAGGGGCCAATATAGATGATAAAATAATCATGCTCAGAACTCTCTTTAGATGGAAGTTTTTGTCCCACCCAGTCCTACAGCCATTTAGTCCCAAAGAAAACACACAGAGGCATATATTAATTATAAGCTGCTTGGCTTATTAGCTCAGGCTTATTATTAACTAGCTCTTACAACTTAAGTTAGTCCATAATTCTTATCTATGTTTAGCCACATGGCTTGGTACCTTTTCTCAGTGAAGCATTCTCATCTTGCTTCCTCTGCATCTGGCTGGTAACTGACTCTCTGCCTTTCCGCTTCCCAGAATTCTTTAAGTCTGGTTGCCCTGCCCATACTTCCTGCCTGGCTACTGGCCAATCAGCATTTTATTAAACTAATGCAAGTGACAAATCTTTACAGTGTACAAGAGCATTATCCCACAGCAACTCTCAAAGGAATAAAAGAGACTATTGAAAGAGATCTGGGCCTGGGCATACAGAACTCTCATCCATGCTAGAAAAAAAGGCTGGAGATATAGTTCAGAGGTGGAGTGCCTTCCTAGCATGTGTGTGAGGTCCTACACTTGGGGAAGGGGAGGGGAGAAGAGGGAGAGGGAGGAAATGAGCTCAGAATCCGTTGTTGAGATCCATGGGAACTTTTACCAAGGTCAGTTGCTATGTCAACTGCTTTGTCTCCACCACCCTGGCAACCGCCTGTGTGGTTCATCACAGAGCCATATCTAAAAGCAAGGAGCAGAAAGAAACCTAAAGAGCAGTTTTGTGCCCCTGCAGCCCCCTCAAAGGCCCACATAGAAAAGAGACTCGATGTCCTTATCTATAAGATCTCCAAACCTTGGAGCTTGCCCTACATCTCTTTGAAGGCACAGGGTGTTGTGTTTTCAATAGAAAGTATTCCCCATAAGCTCATGTGTTTGAACCCTTGGTGCTCAGCAGGTGGTTCTGTCTGAGAATGTTTGGAACCTTTGGAGGCACACCCTTGCTGGAAAAATACATCATTGGAGATCCACACTGAGGTTTTATGGCCTGGCTCTACTTCTCTGTCTACATCCAGTGTGTGGATGCTGTGTGATCCACAGGCTTCCGGCTCCTGATGACAGGTCTTCCTTGCCATAATGGACTCTCTCTAGAACTGTGAGCCAAAATAAACCCTTTCTCCCTTAAGTTGTTTGTGTGTGGTGTGTGTGTGTGTGTGTGTGTGTGTGTAGTTTTTTGAGAAGCAAGGACGCAGTGGGCTGAGTGAGTAGGGCTTGGTGCCAGGCAAGGACAAGAACCCCTTAGGTTCTCCTGCTCCTAGTGTTGAAAAGATGCATGGAAGATTCTGTCCTTTTAGATTTTTAAAAATGAGTTTATATTCAGGCTGAGTGTGTTGGCACACATCTGTAATCTTAGCACTTGGGAGACAGAGGCAGATGGATCCCTAGGAGTTTGAGAATAATTTGACCAACATAGTCCCAGTCCAGCCCAAGTTACACGATGAGACTATGTCTCAAAAAGAAACAACTTACCTTCATTAGACAAAGAAACAGGTGTCCCTGTGACATCTGCACACAGTGTCATGTCCTTTGCTCATATTTACCCCACAGAACTCTGTATCATACTCCTTCCCACCTTCTGACAATTCTCTTCCTTCTAAATAGCTCCCATCTACACATTCCCAACACACACACACACACACACACACACACACACACACACACACACACACACACCATAAAATCTAGATTCCATATATAAAAAGAAATACATTTGTCTTCTGAGTCTGGCTTACTTTATCTAACATAATGACCTCCAGTTCCATCTATTTTTCCTGCAAATACGATTTTATTCTTTATTCACTTGCTGTTGATGGACATCTAAGACAACCAGACTGGACCCATATCTTACCTAATGTGCACCATGCAGCAATGAACATGGATGTCTAAGGAGTTCTGCAGTGACTTTGAGTGCTTACTTAGTATGGAACCACCATACTGACTTTCATAGTGACTCCACCAGTTCACTGTCCCACTAACTGCATCAAGGCTTATCCCTTCTATGTTAGTTACTTTTCTATTGCTGTGATAAAACATCATGACCAAAGTAGCTTATAGAAGGGAGGGTTTGGGGGTGGCTTATAGTTCCAGTGAGTTAGGGTCTCACTGAGACAGCATAGCTGCAGGCAGCAGATATGGTGACTGGAGCTGGAAGCTGAGAGCTGAGGGCTCACACCTTGAACCACAGCAGAGAGAGCAAACTAGCAATGGCATAGATGTTTAAACTCTCAAAGCCCGCCTCCAGTGACAGAAGGTCTCTAGCAAGGCCATATCTCCTAAACTGCCTAAACAGTGCCATCAACTGGAGACCAAGTATTAGAATTTGTGAGACTATGGGGTACCACACCATCCTTGCCAGCATTTCTTCTTCCCTTCCCTCCTTTCTTTCTTTACAGTTCAAGACAAGGTCTCCCTCTGTAGCCTGCTTCACTCTTCCCAGGGCTGTGACCTCAGCATTCTTCCAAACCCAGTTCCCTGTATCCTCACATGATGGAAGAATGGGGCGGCTCCTTGACATGACATTTGTCCTGTCTATGAAGACAGACACCTTACAGCCTAATCACCTCATCATAGTCCTCTAAGCACTATTAGATGACCATGAAAGGGTACGAGCTTTGCAGGGGACACTAGGTCCTGCACTCCCACCTGATGTCCCTGCATCTAAGGTGTACTTGCATAAGAAGGGTATACATGGTTAAAATATATTGTATAACTGCCTTAAACGTTCAAAGAATTAAAATATTATTACAGCAATGGGGATGGAGAGACAGTTTATCTATAAAGAGTACTTGTTGCTTTTCCAGAGAACCTGAGTTTGTTTTCCAGCATCCATGTTAGGTGACTCACAAACCATCTGTAATTCCAGCTCCAAGAGATTAAGTGCCCTCTTCTGATTTCATTGAGCACCTGCACACATCTATCTATCTACCCACCCATCCATTCATCAGTCCATTTGCCCATCTATCCATCTATTCACTCATCTAAATATCCATCCATCTAACCATCTATCCACTCGTCCATCTATCAATCTACCTACTCATCCCTCCAATGATGATATACCTATCTGCTCAACCATTCATGGAGTCATACATCTACTCACTCACCAACCCAGTCACACATCTATCTTTTCCTTCCTTCCTTCCTTCCTTCCTTCCTTCCTTCCTTCCTTCCTTCATCCATCCTTCTACCCATCTGCCCAATTCATCCAATACCTAACTAACAATGCATTCATCATTCATCCATCAATCATTCGTCTATATAATCATCCATCCATCATTCATTATCTAATCACCATCCATCATTCATTATCTGATCATCCATCCATCATTCATTATCTAATCATCCATCCATCATTCATCTATCTATTCATTTACTTGCCCATCCTTCCAATTGTCTCACCATATACCTACTATCTATCTACTCACCATCTATCTACTCATCTGCCATCTACATACTTACCCATTCATCCACCCAACAATACATTTGCCTATTCATCCACCCACCCACCCTGTTGTCCATCTGTTGTGTGATATTTTGTTTGTATTCTGACAAATAAAGCTTGCTTGGAGGTCAGAGGGCAGAGCTAGGCACTAGTTAACCATAGAGGTCTGGAGGTATGTACAGAAAGGAAACAGGAAGTGACAATGTGGGGTGGAGATAGGAAATGATATGGCTGGGTGGAGACAGGATCTCAGTCCTTTTAGGACTGGAGGAACAGAAGAGGAAGGAGGTCACTGGTGGCTGCTCCTCTGCTTCTCTGATCTTTCAGGTTTAACCCCAATATCGGACTCTTGGTTTTTATTGATAAAATTAATTAGATTTATGTTCCATCCATCCATCCATCCATCCACTCAACCATTCATCCACTTACTCCACTTCCTACCTGTCTACCCATCCACCCACCTACTAACTACCCACTCACCAACCCATCCACTCATCTAGCCTCCTGGCCCCTTCCTATATGTCTTGAAATGAACAAACAGAAAACAACCAAGCCCATGGGGCTTAAGTAAGCATGCATCAAATCCTCTGAATTCATGAACCCAAACAAATCTTTCCTTTCTTAAGTTGTTCTCTCAGATCTTTTGATCACAGAGATGCAAAATAACTAATACACAGCCTGGTGATTGGGCCAGTTAAACATCTCTGGGATCTGGAACTCATTAGTTGGAGTCCTCTAAGGGAATGTATGAGAGGGGGAGTGGGTATACATGCATGGAGGGATTTATTTTATGGAACTGGTTTATACAGTTGTGGAGGCTGTGAAGTCCAACATCTGCAGTGTGGGCCAGCAGGGTGGAGATCCGGAAGGGCAGATGTAGGTCAAGTCCAAAAGCATCTGTTGGAGAAAGTGTCCTTTCTCAGGGAAGTCAGTCTGCTCTGCTAAGCTTTCAGCTGCCCGGATGTGGTCCACCCACAGGATGAGGCACTGCACCTTACTCTAAGTCCATCGATTTGAATGCACGTCTCATCCAGATCCACCCTCCTGGAAGTATCAGGGCAATGTTAGATGGCTTGATGCAGGATGATGTTAGCTGGGCACTATGACCCAGCTAAACCAGCACATAAAATGGAACATATCAACTGTTATTAGAACACTTGTTGAGTTGGGGAGATGGCTCAGTCAGCAAAGTGTTTGCCTCACAAGCCTGAATTGCAGAGTGTCAGTCTCCAGAACCCGTGTGAAAACTGGGTGTGGTAACATTGGCCTGGAATTCTTTTTTTTGTTTTGTTTTGTTTTTGTTTTTTGAGACAGGGTTTTTCTGTGGCTTTGGAGCCTGTCCTGGAACTAGCTCTCATAAACCAGGCTGGTCTCGAACTCACAGAGATCTGCCTGCCTCTGCCTCCCGAGTGCTGGGATTAAAGGCGTGCGCCACCACTGCCCGGCCGGGCCTAGAATTCTTGCACTGGCAAGATGGAAGAGGCAGACAGGCCAGTGGATCCCTGCTGCTCACTGGTATGCTAGCTTGCCTGTATGGTCAAGTTCTAGGCCAATCAGAGCCCCTGATTCAAATTAAATATGGGGGAATGACATCTGAATTTGTTCTCTGAACTCTACACACATGCTATACATGCATACACCCCAACATTAATACAAATGCATATATTTGTGTTTGTACACACACAGAGAGAGGCAGAGACAGAGAGAGACCTGGCACAAGATTTCTTAGTTTTCTTTGGCATTCCTGAAGGATGCTGAAGACTCTGACTACAGCCTATTCTCACAGGTTTTTCTATGGTCGTTCTACTCACTGCTGCCAAACGTGAGACAGTAGCTTAGAACAGCCCATGATGTTTCAGCCTTGCTCAGAGCCTGGGATGAAGTTACACCATTATCCAAATCTGCTGAACTGCTTCTCAAAACTGCCCCCGGTTTCCATAAATGTTCTCTTCCTGGGACTGGGTGACAAGTAAATTGAATCTAGATTCAATTAGAGAAGCAAGGCTAAAGGTGGAGGTCACAGCAGATCATGCGCTTAGTGTATGGGAAGTCCCAGCACCTGAGCAACAGGGCGGAGAAAGACAGGGAAGTGCTTCTGAGTGTGAGGCCTAGGTCGCATGACCAACTCTTCCTTAAAAATGTGCTGACTTTAGAACAAGTGATTGTACTTCCAACTGTGCTGGCAGCACTCCAGAGAGTCCCCATGTCCAAGTCTAGAAATACGACATATTCTAGAGAGAGGGCCTCTACCAATACTATCAAGCCCCAAGGTACTAAGCTTACTACCCATCCACCTATCTGTCTACCAACTCAACTGCCCATCCATCCATCTATCCATTCATCCATCAATTCACCCAATATCCATCCATCCAATACCCATCCATCCATCTACCCATCCATCCATCCATCCATCCATCCATCCATCCATCCACTCATCCTCCACCCACCCACTCGCTCACTCACTCATCCATCTACCTGGATGGGAGATCATGGTAGTTGGGCCCAGTTTGGTGACATGGTAGTATCTGGGGTTGAGTAATGCTTCTCTGGAGAAGCTGAGCTTAAAAGGAGAGAATTGGAGGGAGATGGGGTCCTAATTTTATTTATGCTACTATGATAAAATACCTTGACAAAAAGCAACTTAAGGGAGAAAGGGGTTTATTTCTGTTTACAATCCTAGGCCGCTGTCCATCAATGTGGGGAAGGCAAGGCAGGAAATTCAAGACATCCACAGTCAAGAGCAGAGAGAAATGTATGCAGACATGCTCACTTGCTTGCTTGTTTATGCTAGTGTGGTTTCTCCACTCCTATATGCCCAGAACCCCCTGCCTAGGGAACGGTGCTGCCCAGAATGGGTGGGTCTTCCAATATCTGTAGTGGCATTTCATTTGTATTTTAATAGATAAAGCTTGCCTGAGGATCAGAAAAGTAAAACAGCCACACTGGCCAGCCTTACAGCCCAGACAACAATGAACACACCTTTAATCCCAGTAGCCACACTTGTTTGCCATAGAAACCAGGCAATAGTGGTGCACACCCTTAATCCCAGAACTAGAGAGGATTATAAAATGGAAGGAGATAGTTCTTACACACAGTCTCATTCTGGGGTTTCCTGGAGGCAGAATCACCACTTTTGGAGTGAGGTCAAGGTAAGAGCCAGTGGCTGGCTGCTTTGCTTTTCTGGTCTTCAGGTTGAACCCCAATATTTGTCTCTGAGATTTTATTAATTGTGCTTCAAATATCAATTAAGACAATCCCCCACAGACATGCCCACAAGCCAACACAATGTAGACAGTCTCTCATCGTGACTCTCTTTCTGGGTGATTCTAGGTTGTGTCAAGGTGACAGTGAATACTAACCATCAGAGATGGTTTTCTGGTCTAGGAAACAACAGGGGCCAACGTCCAGAGGCAAGAGCAACAGCTGGACCAGCTGTGAGCTGTCCTGAAAGAATCTTTGGAGAGGGTGGACTCGTGTGGAGGCAGGAAGAAAGGATGGTGAAGAGGTTGTGTTATTGGGAATGGATCCCAAAGGGTCGTTAGGGCCAGAAGATGGTTGGCTCATATCTTCTTATTCTGTGGACAGTGTTTTATTTTTGAGAGGCTACATTGTTGAGAGTTGGTTTTATCATATACATTAGGAAGATATTTTCTGCTTTAGTGTGTGTGTGTACATGTATGTGTATGTGTGTGTGAGTGTATGTGCACATGTGTGTATTATGGACGTCAGAGGACAATTGTACAGAGTTTTCTTCTATTGTGGGTTCCAGGGATTGGATTTAGGTCATCTTTCTTATGCATCAAGGTCTTTCACCCACTGAGCCATCTCACATAGTCCTGTATGTAATGTTTGTCATGTCACTATTGTTTCTGTCTTATATGTTCATAAGTCTACACAGCCAGACAATAATGTTTGGTTGTGTGCCCAAGAGCCTATAGCTAGTAGCTGGCAGAGCCAGGATTCCAGTGCAGGTAGCTAGGTCCTCAAGTTCAAACCCTTGGATTCCATTGCCTCCAAGTAGTTGCCCTGGCAGGGATAAATTAGGTTACAGTTCAGTTAAAAAAAAAAGCTTTTTTTTTTCTGTCTGTCTCTATTTTTGTGATGCTGGGTTGGAATCCAGAGCCTTTAACACACTAGCTGAGGACTCTACCCCTGCACAACAGTTGAGCCCCTCACTGGAGGATTCTAGGCAGGTGCTCTACCCCTGAGCCACACCCCAGCCCCTCACTGGGGGATTCTAGGCAGGGGCTCTACCACTGAGCTGCATTCCCAGTCCTTTTTTGACCTTTCATTTATTTTAATTTTCTCTTACGTATTTAGTGTGTGTGTGTAGAGGGAGGGAATATGTATGGAAGTCAGAGGACAGCTTGTGAGAGTTGATTCTTTCCTGCCATTTGGGATCCAGGACTTAAACTCAACCTATCAGCCTTGGCAGCAAGCATCTTGATGGGCCATTTCATTAATCCTTATTTTTATTTTTAAATGCTAACTTATTTAGAGAGAGAAAGAGAGAGAGAGAGAGAGAGAGAGAGAGAGAGAGAGAGAGAAAACGTGTGTGTGCGCTTCATGGCATGCATGTGGATGTCAGCAAAGAGTTGGTCCTCTCCATTCACCACGTGGGTTCCAGGATCTAACTTAGATTAGCAGCTTGGTGGCACATGCCTTTACACACTAAGTCATCTTGCCAGCCCTTCACTTTTAAACTTGAGACAGGGTCTCATTAAATTATCCAGATGACTTTGAACTTACTTTCTAGCCCTGGAAGGTATTTGCAATTCTCCTGCCTCAGATGCCCAGTAGCTGGGATAGTCGGCCTGTAACTCCAGGTTTAGCTTCTGTGTGGCTTTAAACAACGTTGTAGCTTACTTTCTCTTTTATCTTGGCTGAGGCTTCCCCGATGGGTCATCTCCCTTGGGATCTAGGCTGTGTCAACAGAGCTCATCTTGAACTTGCTGGTGTGTAGAGTATTTAGTCAGTATGAAGAGCTGCCTTGAAGTTAAGCCCACATTATGAACACATGGGGACATCACCGAGGAGCCCAGTTGTTACCTGCTGGTTGTGCAGACAGTCTGCACTGGGAGCCTGTTCCCAGTCCTATGTCAACACCGTGAAACCCACTGGAGGTGACTACTACACGTGCCGGGAGACTGAAAACCCAGGTCCCCTTGTTCAGAAATGTCCAGACCTGTAAGATGCTGGGCTCTTTCCAAGAACCAGTGGAGTCTTCTGAGAACCAGGCCTCTGGGCAGAGCTGGGGGCAGAGGCCAGACCATCCCATCCACGTTGGGACTGAAAATGCCCTGGGCAGAGAGAACAGCCTGTTCTTGGCAATGCTGACTGGGTACTGGGGCTCTTCAGGGCCCAAGGAAGAGCATGCTGCGTGTTTGCAACTCTGACTTCTACGGGACACACAGCAAATGTTTTTCCTTCCCCAGATGATGACTCACTTGTCTTTTAGCTTTGTCCTTCCCAATCTTGGCTTCCTGTCCCTTTCTCAAGACCTGGACATTTTGGGGGCAATAAAAAGGTTGGCTTAGTTGAACCAAAAATTTCTATCTCAGCCTGGCAGTGATGGCATATGACTTTAATTCCAGTGCTTGGGAGGCAGAGGCAGGCAGATCTCTGTGAGTTTGAGATAGCCCAGTCTATAGAGTGAGTTCTAGGATAGTCAGGGCTACATAGAGAACCCTGTCTCTACTCCCTGCCCCCACCCCCAAATAAAACTACCATCTCAGATCTAATAACACAGTCTTCATGTCACTTCATGCAGAACCAACTAGGACTGGGGAGAAGAAATGGAGGAGAACAGAAGAGAGGGGCTGACTAGGTGGAAGAGAAGGGGGTAGGGGAGGGAAGAGGAAGAGGGGAGAGGAGAAGAGAAGAGAGAAGAGTGATGTGGGATTCCCCTCTGTACACTGTGATTACCATTAATGAATAAAACTGCTTTGGATCTATAGCAGGGCAGAACTTAGCAGAGAAAACTAAACTGAATGCTGGGAGAAAGGAGGCAGAGTCAGAGAGAAGCCATGTAGCCCCACTGGACACAGATGCTGGAACTTTACCCGGTAAGCCTCAATCTCATGGTGATATACAGATTACTAGAAATGGGTCAAATTAAGATATAAGAATTAGCCAATAAAAAACCAGAGCTAAAGGGCCAAGCAGTGATTTAAATAATGTAGTTTCTGTGTGATTATTTTGGGTCTGAGCTGCCAGGAACCAACAAGCGGCCTCATTGCAACAGAAGAGGGGAAGATGGGAGGAAAAGGAGTAGAAAAGAAAAGAGGAAGAGGGAGAGGAAAAGGGGAAGAGTCACAGGAGTTGGGAGAGGGAAAGAGGGCTAGAAGGTGAGAACAGAAAAGTCACAAGAGGAAGGGAAAGGGAGAAGAGGAGTAGGAGAGGAGGGGGAATGTCCCCATCAGTGTCCTGTTGCTGTAGAGACACTCATACAAGAGAAAGCATTTAATTGGGATTTGCTTACAGTTTCAGATGTTTAGTCTGTTGTTACTATGGCGGGGAGCATGGTAACATGCAGAGAGGTACTGGAGCAGTAGCTGAGAGCTACATTCTCATCCATAGGCAGACAGAGAGGAGACTCTGGGCTTAGCATCGACTTTTGAAATCTCAAAGTCCACCCCCCAGGGACACACTTCTCCAGCAAGGCCACACCTCCTAATCCTTATAATCCTTTCAAATAGTGCCACTCCCTGGTGACTAAGCATTCAAATAGATGAGCCTCTGGGGGCCATTCTTATTCAAACCTCCACAGGGAGGGAAAAAGGGACAACTAAGTAAGAAAAAGGGATGAATGAGAGAGGGAGAGGAAGGGGGAGGAAGTAGAGGAGGAGGGAGAGGAGGAGGGAGAACGAAGAGTTCTATACCTGTGCTCCCAGGGGACTGACCCTGCTCCCTTCTCTGGGTTGAGCTTGGACTTAAGACTTCAAAGAGAGGACAAAAGGAGGGAGTTGGGGGAGTGGAGGACAGCAAGGTAGAGAAGAAGAGTGGGGGAAGGGACACCATCAAGGAAGAAAGAAAGGAAAGAGGGTCTAGAAAGGAACGGGAGGACAATATGGAGAGGAGATGGAAGACAGGGAAGACACTAGGGCAAGAAGGGATGAGGAGAACACCTGCCTCCTGCTTCCTGCCTGCCATATCACGTGACCAGCTGCCTGGCGCTCCTGCTACTCTGCCTTCCCTGCCTGTGTGTTTTGTGTACACATGCTATCGACCTCATATGGAGATCAAAGGGCAGCCTTTTTGAGTTGGCTCTCTTCTTTGACCGTATGTGTCTCAGGGATTGAACACAGGTCCTTGGACTTGGCAGGAGGATCCTTTACTTACTGAGCCATCTCGCCAGCCTGAAACTGCCATCTTAAGTACACACTCATTTTCACCTCTCTCTTAGGTGCAAATTCCATGAACCCTGTCATGCTGTTCCTCTGTCTATCCCTCAGGCCTGGGATATGAATGAATGAATGAATGAATGAATGAATGGCCTTCTGTCTGGGAGAGGGTGTGACCTCATGTCTTCACATCCTTGCCAGGTCCTCAGGCACCAGCTAAGTTGCTGCTCCTCTCAGTGGTCACCCTCCCATTGCCTAGAGAACCTTGGGATAGGAGTAAGGGAGTCTCTGGCATGAGGAACAGGACTTGAAATTCTGTTTTTGACCACTAGGTGTCGCTCACGCCATATAAAGAAGCCGCTAAGCGCTGTTGGGCCCCGGGCATTGAAGACATCTTTTCGGTGTAGCCTGTTATTCATTCTCATGAGCACCTTACCTGGGTTTGCTCTTCCAGAACCTGACAGGTGTGACCAGCACTGTAAGCACAGGCCTGGGCAGCTCTAGGTGAGAGTGTGGGAGGCGCTCTTCCCCCCCGCCCCCAACACGTGGGTAATGCTGAGGCTGAGATTCTAGCGTCATCCACCCACCGCCCATCAGATCTGGCCTGGGCCTCCTGAACAGCTATCTGTGCAGGGCCATTCATTAATATGAGCATATTGCAGGCCGAACAGGAGCACTCACCTGACTCCAGAGGGCATACCCCCTCTTCCCCACCTATCCCAGAGAACTAGTCCGGCTTAGCATAGGTTCAGGCGGTAAGCCTCAGGAGTCCCCTCCAGGTCTTACTGAGGCTGGATTGGCCTATCCAGACTCCAGTCTGTATAACTAAGTTCAGGAAGATTTCAAAACTCGGTGAGTCACTCAGCCATTGGACTGGTATTTCTCACCGCATGTGAAACAAAGTTATTTATTTGTCTGTCTATCTGTCTATCTATCATGTATCTTTTATTATAACCCACACTTCTGGCCATGTCCCAGTCCCCTTCTTTGGTTATAATGGCAACACCCCTTCTCTGGGGTGTCCTGATCCCTCTGTCTCCCTGTCCATCACAGAGCTCTGTGGCCAAGCCTGGCTGGGCTCGGTCGGTGTAGGCCAGGCAGGGACACAGCTTAGCTTCTCATCCTTATCCTAAGCTGCTAACTGGTTGTGACTTTGGCTTTGCAAGTCTCTGCCCCCGGCTTGTTCATCTGTAACGACCGTCATGGTCTTTAGCTCCCAGGACAGTGTCCCCCATGGACTGACAGGAGGTGACTCTGAGGCTCGGAGGGAGGCATGTGCAAGTGCTGAGGCGGTGTGTGAAGCTGGCAGAACTTAGACCCCCCCAGTTAGTTCCACTAAATCCTTTCGCTATGCCGCCAGGGAAACAGAGGAAGCTCGGGAACCTGAGGCGCAAGGACACTACCCATTGTCACAATACCCAGTTACCAGATTGGCTTCTGGGTACTCTGTGACTTGTAGGTCTCTTCCTGGGCTCTATTGCTTATGTATGTACGTACGTACGTACGTATGCATGTATGTATGTATGTATGTGCTCTCCGTCGGTCTGTATGCTTGCATGCCAGAAGAGGGCATCAAATCCCATTATAGATGGCTGTGTGCCACCAGCACTTGGGGATTAACTCAGGGCCCTTGAAAAAGCAGTCATTGTTTTTAACCACTGAGCCATCTCTCCAGCCCTGTATTGCTATATTTAAGACTGGCACTGGCTCAGCCAGGCAGCATAGGCCCACAGCCAGTACCGAGACGTTGTCCAAGCTTTCTCTGGCCCTCTGACCTTTCGCTTAGGCGGACTGGCTTCGTGTTCTAGGACAGGCTGGCGGTCAGAGCTCCATCAGTAGGCAGCACCTCCTGGGAACTTATTAGAGACCTGGATTCTGGAGCGGGGATGATAACTCAGTGAATAAATCACTGGCCTCACAAGCATCGAGACCTGAGTTTGATCTCTAGACCTCACATAAAAAGCAGGGCATCATGGGGGAACACTTGAAATCGCAGCGCTGGGCACGTAGAAATAGGACAGCCAGTTTAGCTGAATTGATAAGTTCCAGGTATAGTGAGAGACCCTGTCTCAGTAAACAAAGTGGCTGGCACCTAAGGAATGACACCTGACCTCCACACGCACCCACATGGCATGCACCCCCCCCCCAACATCCATATTTACATGCAGGAAATGTAGAGTCTCAGGGTCACTGGCACCTTAGATTCAGACTATCTGGGGTCAGGGGGAATCTGAGGCGATGCAGGTTCCAAGCTTGCTCTCTAGTCTCATGCCCATTCAAGCCCAAGCGACGCCATCAGCGACGTATGATCTCCTCATTCCACATGTGTAAGACACTAGTCAAGGTTTGATCTCAGCATTACACAGAATATGGTCTGCTTTGGTCAATCTTGACTGTCACCTGGAGGGGACCAACCAAGAGACCCACCTCTGGTGGGTCTATGAGGGCATTGCCATGAAGGGTTAACAGTGGATGGGTCTGTGAGGGCATTACCATGAAGGGTTAACAGATAGGAGGATACCTTCCCCAAAGTGGGCAGCACCTTCTGGTGGTCCAAGGGGAAAGTGGTGCTTTGCCTGTCTGCCTTTCCGCCTTGCTTGTGAGTGTATCTACTCTGTTGCTGCTGTTGCTGCAGCAGCCATCCCTTTACTAAGACCAGAATCCAGCTTCTTCAGCCTTCCAACATGGACTGAAAACAGGCAGCACACCAGGAATGCAGAAGGTCTTCAACACCAGGTTGGGAATGCCGAGGCACCCAGCCTCACAGACTGAGCAGCTGCCAGGATCTCAACTTTCCCAGCACACGGAGAACCTCTGTTGGATTACCCAGCCCCTATCACGAAATCTAATGCAATAAATCCCCCTCTGTAACATATATTTATTCCTTTGGTTCTGCTCCTCTAGAGAACTCTGAGTAGTAGCTAGAGAGATGGCCCAGCAATCAAGAGAATTTACTGCTCTCTAGAGGACCAAAGTTCAGTACCCAGTACCCACTTTGGTGGCTCATTACTGTCTCTTACCCCAGCCTCGGGGGAACCGACACCCCTTTCTACCCTTCTCAGACACCTGTACCCATGTGGCATATACTCACACAAGTACAGACACATACATAATAAATAAAAAAATTATATTAGTAAAGAGTCCTGAATAATTCAGAGACATAGCTCACTAGGCCTTTAGGCTGTGAAACATGTGGCCAAATCTTTGGTGCAGAAGAAATTTGAGGGCTTAATTTAAGGTGTGTCAAAACCACCCAGGCAAACATTATCACGAACTGTGGACAGGGGAAGCTGTTCAGTCCCTGAGAGGCAGAGTTGGGTGCCATGGTAACAATGTACTATAATTAACATGGTCCTACCTGCATGAATTTTCTATAACACACCTGGTAGTTACTTTTCTCACTGTTTTGTCAAATAGCCAACAGAAACAGTTTAGGGTGAGTTTGGCTCATGGTTTGAGTGGGTTTAGTCAATCATGGTGGGGAGTTGTGGTGGAGTTGATGGTAGTAGGAGTATTGGCTGGAGTTCCTCACATTTTGGTAGACCAGGAAGCAGGGAACCTGGAGGTAGAAGTGGGGCCAGAGTATAACCCTCAAGGCCTTCCCACATGAGATATATTTCCTCTGACTGGACCCTGCTTTCTAATGTTTCCACAACATCCCTAGTGAGCTCTGCCAAGTGTTCAAACACATGAGTCTGAGGAGGGAGGATATGTCACATCCAAACCAAACAACTAAAATTGCTCTCTAAATTATCCATGTTCACGTCTTGTTCCATTTTTCCTTGTATGTTCCCTTTGATTCACTTCTCTTCTGCCTATCAAGCTCCTGCTTACCCTTTGATACCCAGCCCAAGTGGCTCCTATTGACAGTTTGATACCCAGCCCAAGTAGCTCCTGTTCACCCTTTGATACTCAGCCCAAGTGGCTCCTGTTCACCCTTTTATACTTAACCCAAATGATACTTAACCAAACATTTTCTCATTTATACTCACCAAGTTCCTCATACCATCAAGTGTCTGGCACAAATGCAAATGACCTTTGCTTTAGAGCCAATTGTGTTCTTGCAAGGTAACACTGGCTCACTTGTCCTTCTTCCCATGATAAGCTGTTACTGTTATGACCATAGATACTAGTGAGTAGAGTTTAGTATCTCTCTCTTTGAAAGACAGTGTAAGTGACAATGCAAAGGTTTATAGCTATTGGCAGTTGAAGACTTAACTTGTCTCAGAAGGGGCTTTGAGCCCTCCCACTGTGGTATGGTGATGTACTGGAATCAGCTCAGATTAGCTGGCAAGAGCTTTGTATATGTGTTCCGTCCAAGTTTTGAATTCAATGGTATCATGTTGCCTGTCAAAATTTGCCTTGGTGGGAAACTGGTGAATGTTATCATTGGTTATATGTTATATTGGTAAATGCCAGAGAAATTGGTGAATGGTATCATTGGTTATATGTTATATTGGTGAATTATCAGCATGTTATTGGTTATATGTTATATTGGTGAATGTTATCAATTAGGCTTTTCGATCCCCTTGCCTTGATATGTGTGAGTTTTCTGCCACTATCACAGAGTACCTGAGCTAATCAACCTAAAAAGAATCAATGGTTTGGATCATGGTCTTGTTTGCTTTGGTTTATGGTCCTTGGGGTTCTTTATGATGCATCTGCAGTAGTAGAGCCCAGTGCGGTGGGGATTCACGGAAGAACAAGTCATTCACCTCAGAGTGGCCAGCAAGTAGAGAGAGAAGAGGAAAATCCAGGCTGCTAGGATCCCTTCCTTTACATGTGCTCTGTCAATGAGTTAGCATCGTTCTATTAGGCCTCATCTTGGAAAAATTCCACCATTTTCCAATAGTGATATGGGCTGATGGCCTGGCCTACAACACATGGAAGTTTGGGGTTCCCTATCCAAACCTTAGAATCCTTCCCCCTCATTTACCATCTCCAAAGGTACCCGCTTTCCTTGGTACCTGGGCTGTCTGGTGGATGAGCAAGTGTGTTCCCTGCCAGAGGACGCTTCCCAGAAACACGTGAAGACTACCTGCACATCTGCACACAAAGAACGCTCCCCAGAAACATGTGAGGATTACCTGCATGTCGGTTGAGGGCCACAGGCAGAATGTCTGCTACATGAGGCCAGGCAGGTGGACAGTTTCAAGTTCCAGTTTCCCTGTGTACTAAATGGTCAGGACCCGTCCAAGGCTGGGTTTGCCTGCACGAGCGAGCCACTGATGTTGGCTCAGCAAATAGAGTCCCAAACCCACTGACAGGTGTGGCCAAAGGTCTGAAGGTACTGTGATAAAGGAGAGCCTCCATGATTTACAGCCACAGCCTGGACGGCAGAGCTGTGGATGGCAGGAAGATGGAGGAGCGCTGGCAAGACGCAAATGGGTGAGGGATCTGCATTTCATTGAGAGGACGTGTTGGAGTCCACACAGTGGAGATTAAATAGCCCGTTGCCTGAATGCAAAAAGGTGGAAATAAATCAGCCTTTCCTGCAAGCAGGATGGCAGGGAGTTAATTAGGAAAAGAAAAAAAATACATTTTGACTTACAAAGAGACTGGGTGAGCATGCTGAGGAGGAAGGGGGTCCCTTTTGCTACCCATCAGAAGACTTGCATGGGTGTGTCCTGGCTGGAGAGGCAGAGGCTGCCTGCTAGCTGCCCACGGAGCTGAGTCAGGTCTTGCCTGTGCTCTGTCAGTGTGGACTTGAAGGCTGGAGACCTGGTGTCTGGGATTATCATGATGCAGGGGAGGTCATGCCGGGTTCTGATTCTAATGGGCCCATGAGGGGATTGCCTTGACTCTTTCAGCTTCCCAAGGAGGCAGAGCTTTCTTTGGGCTCCCTGTCCCTCTGGCTCAGGCTCTGTTCTACAGCGGTGCTGTTTACGCCTCCTCACTTTCTCCTCTTAGCTGACCACCCTCGCGTTCTTACAACCCCAGTTTGATTTACAACCTGCAATCCATAATGTTAGTTGGGCATGGTGGCACACATCGGTCATCTCAGTTACTTGGGAGGTTGAGGCAGGAGAATAGACGTTCAGGGACAGCACGGGCAACTTAAAGAGAACCCATTTCAAAATAGAAGCTAAAAAGACGACTGGCAGGATGGCTCAGTGAGTGGATAAAGACACTTGCTGTCAAGCCTGAGGATCTGAGTTCGATTCCCAGAACCCACATGGTGGTGACCTCCACATATCACACGCACACACACACGCACATGCACATGCACACGCACACACACACTGACCCTTTTGTTATAGGCAAGATAGTAGACTGTATGGACACACATGGAAGGGAGGAGACTTTTGCTGTGACCCATGGAGGTGACAGTGGCCTTGACTGGAGAATGACAGCTATGATGAAGTGACAGACTCAGTTGAATGGCTGCCCAGGTTGGCATGTCTCACTTTGCTATGCTTGTACCTCAGCTGCTAAAGTTCCTTTCCCAGGAGAGACAGAGACATTTCCTCTTCCTCCTCAGGTCCCAGTGACAAGCCAAGATCCAATGTCACCAAAGTTCACCCAGGAATCAGTTTATTAGACTTGCAGAGCAGTAAGTGAGGAATTTCGGGCAGGAGCATGGGTGACCCTAAAGCAAACACACTGGGAGGTCCTTACTCAGCATTGATGATGACTCTCTTGGCTGCAAAGATGAAGTTCCCTGCCCTCGTCCTACCCTCCCTATGTCTTCTAGCCCTCCCCCAGAGACCCCGAGGCCAGATGCAGTTAGGGCAGAATTGCACACAGCTGGTTGGGAGGAATAGCTAGAGAGTAAGGTGAGGGTTGTGTGATGTTCCCTCCCCTCTCCTGTGAGGGGACATCAACAGTGGCAAGCCCAGCTACGATGATCCTTTGCAAACAGGCTCAGCTGACCTAAAGACAGCAGTGGAGCAGTGACGATGGAGCCCAGCACAACAGTCTCCCATGAGTACAGCTTCTCCATTGAGCCCTAAGCTTCCCTGGGAGGTTCTACTAAACACTATCTCTCAAGGAGAACCCTGCAACGTGGGGAGGAAGCTGCCTTTGCTGGGTCCATAAAGGGAGGGGGACAGATCCTCTGCTGGGGTCCCAGGAACTCCCTCAGGATGGCACACACACTCGCCCCCTTTTCATGGAGATCGTGGGTTAATATGGGAGTGCATCCCAGACAGCCAGACCTGAAACTGACACAGATTGCCTCCTCTGCTCCCCCATAGATCTCTGAAAGAGGCTTGGGGTGGGGCATTTAGATCAGCCTTTCTCTTACTTCTTTTGTCTGCTTATCCCCAAGGCCAGCCAAAGAAGTTAGAGGTCAAGGAGTCTGGCCCAGTAGCCCAGCTCTAATGAAAGGAGCTCAAGGTCCTCTTTGTGGGTGGATGAAGGATTATAGATCACTAATCCCTCTTCTCTGGACCAGTAAGTCACATCTGATTTCCTCCTGGGGAGGTGAAAACATTTAAGTATAGCCAGATGCCCTGCAGGTAGAACAAGCATCTTAAAGCAAGTCTTTGGGATGAGGGCATAGCTTGATGGTAAAGTGTGTGTGTGTGTGTGTGTGTGTGTGTGTCTCAGTGGTAGAGCACCTGCTTAGAATCCCCCAGTGAGGGGCTGGGGTGTGGCTCAGTGGTAGAGCACCTGCCTAGAATCCCCCAGTGAGGGGCTGGGGTGTGACTCAGTGATACAGTATTTCCCTAGCATGTGTGAGGCCTTGGGTTCAATCAGGATCATTGCCATAAAAAACAAAAGTAAGATATGGAGAGATGGCTCAGTAGTTAAGAGTACCTTAAGAACTCTTCCAAAGGACCCAGGTTCAACTCTCAGAACCTTCATATTAGCTTACAATAATCTGTAACTCCAGCTCCACGGGTGTTTGACACCTTCACCATGCAGGCAAAACACCAGTGCACATGAAAATAAATAAACAAGCAAATAGATAAATTAATAAATAAGATTTTAAAAAGGCATGCTTTTATGGATATGATGGCTCATCTCTTTAATTCCAGCATTTGTAGGGTTGAGTGAGGAAGCAGGAGTGGCATGAATTCTAGGCTAGTTTGAGCTCCAAGGGGAGAAAGCGATGAAGTAGTATACCAATATTTTCCTCTAGCTTCTATACGTACATCTATGTGCACAGATGTGCATACAGCATGTGATCATGTATGCATGCATGCATGCATGCACACACGCACACACAGAGGCTACGAGATTCCTTAATTGACCTGATCTGTGATATACGTGTAGTTGCTTTTGGCTCATGTTGGCTGTACTGTAATGGAACCCAAGGACACAGTCTCTGTGCACTCCTGGGGAGTATTTCTGTGATGTGCTGGCTCAGAGCCCATTTGCTGGACCTTCAAGTGACCTGTCCATGCCTCAGCTTATGGTTTTTCAATGTGGAATTTCATTCCCCTTTTCAGAATTCAACACAGCGTCAGCACCGATGAGGGCTGAGCTCTGGGATCGCAGCTGTCCTGTGTGGGTGGGTGTGGCTTGGGGCCTAGGCCTGGGACCCCTCAGCCTCCACCTGAACCTGGTTGGCCAGAGGACAATGCCTAGCTTGGGAGAACACCAGGGCTTTCCCTGGCTGTCAGCTGCAAGGATTAGATGCAGAATAATGCAGTCCCCGATCAAACCTGCAGCTGTAACTCAGGCCCCAGACGCTGCCAGGACCATAAATTTGGTTGGAAAATGCAGCTCTAGCAGTTTGGGAACAAGAGCGGGGGAGGCCGAGTGAATTACAGCTTCAGGAGGCAGCGAGGCCCCCTGCCCTGCATTGTTAGCCCAGCCAGGGATTGATTGCTCACTGGCTCTAATGAAATTGAATTTTAATTTATATCCCAGCTCACAGTGGGGTTCCAGGGCCAGCCCTAGGAAAGGTGGGCTTAGCCCCTGGAGAGGTGCTCTTCTGCAAGGGGAGTTTGTAGTCAGGTCCTACAGGAGAGAGGAATGGCCATCCTAGGGGCACCAGCACCCTGAAATTCTTGTGTGTGTGTGTGTGTGTGTGTGTGTGTGTGTGTGTATGTGTGCTCCAAGTGTATGTGGTCATTCACACGCACATGGACATGGAGGCCAGAGGTCAATGTTGGATGTCTTCTTTAATTGATCCCCATCTGATTACTTTAAAACTCTTTCTTTGTGTACACTGTATGTGAGAGCATGGCTTGCATATGTCACAGGGAGTTGTGGAGGTCAGAGGACATCCTGGAGTGTCAATCCTTGCTTTCCTGCGTGATTTTTTTAAAAAAATATTTATTTATGCCTGCTGGCCAGAAGAGGGCACCAGATCTCATTACAAATGGTTGTAAGCCACCATGTGGTTGCTGGGAATTGAACTCAGGACCTCTGGAAGAGCAGTCAGTGCTCTTAACCACTGAGCCATCTCTCCAGCCCCCTCCTGCGTGATTGAGACAGGTCTTGTCACTGTGTATGCCAAGCTGGCTGGCCCATAAGCTTCTGGGGATTCTCCTGTCTCCATTGTGCCCTCACCACAGGAGCACTGGGATCATACACAAATGGGCATAGTTTTTATCTGAGTTCTTGGGATTCGAACTCAGGTCCTCAAGCTTGTATGGCAAACACTTTTCTCACTGAGCCATCCCTTCAGGCCATCTCCACTTTATTTTTTTGACACAGCCCCTCTCTCCAGGAGCTCAGTTTTGGCTTGGCTAGCTGACCATGGGGCTCCAGGGGTCTCTGCTTCCCCTCCTGCTGCCACATTTGACTTTTCATGCAGGTCATGGAGATCCAAACTCAGGTCCTCATGCTTATATGGCAGTAAGTCCCCACCTTCTCTTTTGTTTGTCTTGAGATGTTCTTAGTACATAGCCTTGGATGGTCTAGCATTTGCTGGGTAGCACAGGCTGATCCAACCTCGCTATTCTTTTTTTTAAAATATTTATTTATTATGTATACAATATTCTGTCTGTGTGAAGGCCAGAAGAGGGCACTAGACCTCATTACAGATGGTTGTGAGCCACCATGTGGTTGCTGGGAATTGAACTCAGGACCTTTGGAAGAGCAGGCAATGCTCTTAACCGTGGAGCCATCTCTCCAGCCCCCAACCTCGCTATTCTTATACTTTAGTTGTCCAAGTGCTGGGATCACATGTGTATACTACTGTCCCCAGTTCCTCCCCCCCAAATTTCAAGGTCCCACCAGCTCTGGGCTCTGGGCAGGTGCAGGCCCCATCACTCCATTCCTGCCTTGTCCACCTGGAGAACTCAAGAAGGTCAGCTGAAGGCTCCCCATCCTCTTTGTGGGAACTGTTTTCCAGGCACAAGGGGAAGATACTGGTGCAATAAAGAAATAGCAATGGTTCTTGGGGCTCACTAGGGCCCCCTGACTCCTTCGCCTCTCCTGTGTGTCTCCAAAGATGACACATTGAAGCCCTTGTGCAGCCAGGCATAGTAGTATATATCTATCATCCCAACACTTGGTTGAGACAAGAGAGTTTCAGCCAGTTCGAGGCCAGGCTGGGACACATAGCTAGTTCCAGGTCAGCCTGGGCTATATAGTGGGATGTGTCATAACCAAACCAAATCACCTCATGCCACACTGAGCCCTTGCTGCTTCCTGTGATATTTAGCCTAGTCTTTTCCGTGTTGGGCACTGTTTCCCATGGGTGTCTGTATTGTTCCACCACTTCTCAGCATGTAATGTGAGTGACCCCAGGATGTCAGCCTGCCAGGGTCCCAGAGAGTTGGCTCTAAAGCCCCGCTGCAGTGTTTGGCTGGGGAGGTCACATCTGCTCTCTGAGCCTCAGTTTCCTCTTCGATGGTTAGAGATGATGTATGTACCTTTCGAAGCCCTGGTCCTACGGAGACAGAAATGGCAGAGCCTCAGACCTTCGTGGAGACTTTCTATTCTGTGAATGTCACTGCACCGTGCCCACAGAACCCATTCCACTGCCAAGGAAGATATGGTTTCTTTCCTTTTTTTTTTT
>PVIU01004824.1:0-121529 GCA_004026605.1 Ondatra zibethicus | reverse complement strand
CAGGTGATCATGTCTTTTTATACTTTCTACTTACCATGTAGATTATATCTATGTAAGTCTCTCTTAGTGTCCATATTATTGTCTAAGATCTCTGGGATTGTGGTTTGTAGGCTGGTTTTCTTTGCTTTATGTTTATAAACCATCTATGAGTGAGTACATGTGATAATTGTCTTGGTGTGGCTTTTTAAAGGCAACATCCATCCCAAGTAATACAAACTGGCCTCAAACACATTTTGGAGCTTAAGATGACCTTGAATGTAATGTCCTCTTGCCGCTACATCCCAAAGGATTCCTATTATGGGACATCAGTCACCATACCCAGCTTATGCAGGGCTCAGATCAAAGTCTAGGTCTTAAGCATGCTGGAGAGGCACTGCCCCAAAAAGCCACATCCCAGCCCTGCCATCTACATAGTCAACAGAGGTGCATCCTGTCTAAAAGATCTCCTAGAACTATGGCAAGGAAACAAAGTCAACTATAAACAGCTTCTTCTACTAGGTAAGAAAAAAAAGGCTAGAAATGTAGCTCAGGTGGGTCTGATCCCCAGAGCCGTGTAAAATATGCATGAACAGCAAGTTCAAGGCCAGCCTGGGTTACATGAAACCCTGTCTTACAAAAATAAACCAATAAAGATGACTTGTTAAAGGAAAAAAGAAAGTTGAAGTTGAAGTTGAGTCTGACTTGGATAAGCGGGTAACTGAACACAAGTCTTAATTCGTGACTAGGCAGCATCACTGAGGGTTTAAATAACAAAAGGCCAAACTACCACAGAGCTGGTTTGTTTTCATTTTGTTTTTGAATTTTAAACAGAAGCAAGATCCTTGAGATGCTGAACTCAGTCATTTCCCACCACTACTTAAGTGATTCTAATTTTGCTTCTGGCATCAGAGCAGATGGAAAACAGCATTTCACAACCTTTGAGGCCTCCAGCTCTTTAATCTTCTCTTCAGCTTCTGTCAGTTTATCTTTCAGAGCTGCGATTTCCTTCTCCATGGGCATCACGACAGAGCGGAGCTTCTCAGCATCTTCTTGTGCCTATGATTACAAGGAATTAAATGTAACAACTTACTGCTTGCTTTTCTAAGAAACTCTAGTCCACCTATTTGCTAAAAATTAGATACAATAATTATACCACACACTTTATTAGCATCCATAAAATTGAATACCAACTCCCATTTTATTCAAGTCTTTTTCTTTGGATTTTTATTAGCATATATTCATTATATTTACAAAATGAAAGGTTTCAAAATACACGTCATTCCAGTTTATCATGCATTTGAACATATTAACAACAACACCATCCTAGCTTCACTCTCCTTACTCACTTGTCTTTCTCCTTTGCCCAAATAGCTCCTCCTTGTCTTTTATGAAGCACATACACACCCTAGATTCCATGTGTGAGACAGAGTGACATTTGTCTTTCTGAGTATAGCTTATTTTGCTTAATAAGATGATATATGGCCCTAGGTTTCTGCAAATAATATATGTGTTCTTCTTTAAGCAGAATAAAGCTTGCCAACTGTGTGGGCTAGGGATATAACTAAGTGCTTAAGAGCATGTACTGCTCTTCCAGAGGGCCCACCTCCAGTTCCTAGCACCCACATTAGGTAGCTGTGCATGCCTACTGATCAGAGTTCAAACTCCAGAAACCACAGTGGAGAGAACTGACTCCCTAAAGTTGTTCTCTGACCTCCACATGCATATCTGAATACATACTCCATATCATGCACACTTACAATAATAATAAAAAGAGAAGGCCATTAAAATAAAAATAAAATTGAGAAGCTGCTCTAGCCAAGCCAACCCTACAACTGCTTGACTGCATGCCCAAATGCAGTGTGATTTCTCGGATGAAAGTCTCAAACAGGAAGGAAAAAAGGATATGGGGGACACTGGCTGAAAACTAATACAATTTGAATACAAAGAACAAACCTCTGTTAATAACAGTGAGCTGGTATTCATTTGTTAACTCTAACAAAGTGTAACATACTATATGGTAAAATGCTAGAAAACTGAGCATGAAGTATACTGAAATAATACAATATTCATAAATTTTTATACTTAAAAAAAAACTCCTCAAAAGTAATAGTTGAGCTGGCTGGCGGTGGTGCACACCTTTAATCCCAGCACTCAGGAGTCAGAAGCAGGTGGATCTCTGTGAGTCTGAAGCCAACCTGGTCTACAGAGCAAGTTACAATACAATCAGGGTGGTTACACAGAGAAACCCTGTCAAAAAACAAAAACTAGGGGCTAGAGAGATGGCTCAGAGGTTAAAAGCATGTATTGCTCTTGTAGATGGCCCAAGTTTGTTTGATTCGCAGTACCCATGTCAAGCAGCTCACACCACCCATAACTCTAGTCTAGCTCCAGGGAATCCGATACTTCAAGATTCTGAGGGCCTGAATTCATATGTATGTACCCCACAGAGACACATACACAAACAGTAAAAATTAAGGAAGTACAGAAAATTCAAGGAGGGCCTAGGAGATGACTCAGTCCATACAGTGCTCACTGCACAAGCATGAGGGCCTGAGTTTGGAACCATGAAGAAAGCCAAAGGCAGCTGCATGCACCTGTAATGCCAGCACTGGAAGTAGAAGCTGGAGCTAGGAGTCCACTGACCAGTCAGTCTAGCCTAACTAGGGACCTCCAGGTTCAGTGAAAGACCTTGTCTCAAAAAGTAAGGTAACTAATGTGGTGGCACATGCTTTTAATCCCAGCATTTGGGAGGCAGATCTCTAAGTTTCAAGGCCAGTCTCATCTATATAGAGAGTTCCAGGGATGTAGAGACCCTGTCTCAAAAAAAAAAAAGGAAGAAAAATAAAAGTAGATGGAGGAACGGGAAGGGAACTAGGAGTTGGAAATAAATAGACCAAGATATACTGTACACATGTATGAAACTGTCAAAGACTAAATAAAATACAACTCTTTAAAAAAAAAAAAACCTGCCTGCAAGATATAATGGTGCAATAGTGGCACAAATGTTATGGGAGCAACCAACTACCTCACCCCACCCCAGGTTGGATTTAAGGCCCACTGCATTTAAGATGGAGCCTGTACCTGACACAGCTGAAGTGACCTGGGACTACATAGGTCATGGGGAAAATTTACTACTATTATTCTGCTAGAGGAACACAGCCATAAAAGAACTCTTAATGACATATTGCTATACCATGGAACAAAGCATCACTCGACCCTCATAAGAAAAGCTTCTTCTTTCAGTACATGATTATTAACAGAGAGACCCACAAGTGGACAATGTGCAGAAAGTGAGCAACTTTGGAGCACTCAGACCTAAATGGGATGTTGCAATCACACCCCTCCCCCTTAAGACTCAGGGATCTATGCAGGAAGATTGTTAAGAGCAAGATGTGGTGGTTGACTCCAAAGAAACAGCACCTTCTACACACAACAGGGCTGATACACATATGAATGCACAGAGACTGCAGCAGTCAGTACACAAAAGACATACATGAGTTCAGATAAGACAAAATCCCAGCAGGGAGAAGAAGTGGACACAAAGTCCCACCCTAACCAAGATGCTATGTGCAAATGAGAGTTTATGTTAACGTAAATGTTAGCAATGGAGTGTCGCTGGGTATATCAATCACATTTTAGGGCAAGTCTCATGACCAGCAGTAGGTCAACACAAAACAAACTTCTTAGCTTTTTGTGTGTTTTGGTTTGGTATGTTTTGATTTTCATTTTTTTTTTTTGGGTTTCTGCTTTGTTTTTGAGAGAGAGAAGAAAAAAGAACATGAAGCTGGGCAAGGAGGAGGGTAAGGAGGATCTAGTAGGAGTTGGAGGAAGAAAAAAATATGACCAAAACATATGGCATGAAAGAAATTTTAATTTAAAAGATTTAAAAAAAAAAAAGAGAGAGGTAAAACATCAGAGAAAGTCACCTGACATACACCTCTAGCATCACATGTGGGCACAAACACATACACAAAAATAAATAAATAAATAAATTTTATGAAAATAAAATTTGCCAGGCAGTGATGGCACAAACCTTTAATCCCAATACCTGGGAGGCAGAGGCAGGCAGATAGATCTGAGTTCAAGGCCAGCCTGGTCTACATAACAAGTACCAAGACAGTCTGCAAAGCTACACAGAGAAACTCTGTCTCAAAACAAAACAAAAAAAATAGATAAAATTTTTTTAAATGGCAAAGAATAATGATTGTGAAAATGATAAATACACACTTATAAGCCAGGCAGTGCTGGCGCACGCCTTTAATCCCAGCACTTGGAAGACAGAGGCAGGTGGATTGCTGTGAGTTCGGGACCAGCCTGGTCTACAAGAGCTAGTTCCAGGACAGCCTCCAAAGCTACAGAGAAACCCGGTCTCAAAAAAAAAAAAAAAAAAAAATACACACACACACACACACACACACACATTTATATAAAGAATGGAACAAGGACTGTTAGCCAAAGACTACTATTAACCATTTTAAAAGAAAATTTAATATTTAATTGTTCTCTGTTCTTAGATATACATATGCGCTGGGTGGTGGTGGCGCACGCCTTTAATCCCAGCACTGGGGAGGCAGAGGCAGGTGGATCTCTGAGTTCGAGGCCAGCCTGGTTTATAGAACGAGTTCCAGGACAGGCTCCAAAGCCACAGAGTAACCCTGTCTCAAAAAAAAAAAAGATATACATATGCATTATAAATTCATAAAATTCAAACCTCAGGTTGTCAAAAATAAATAAATAAATAAGTAAATTCATAAAATAAGATTTAAGGGCTATAATGTTCTCAATAAGGGTCAGTGAGTTGGTTCAACATGGGCTCCTCCCATTGAGCCTCAAGACTGGAGTCAGTATCTACACGGCAGACATTGCATGGTATTGCTCAGGCATAATACATAAGTATTTGTCACACAGAAACCAAAGTATGCTAAAAAATAAAATAAAATAACAAGTATTCCAAAATGTGTAGACACAGTATCAAACAACAGCTCCATCCGACAAGAATACACTGGGCATCTGTGATACCACCTTATGCACCTCATACACACAAATAAAGACCATTCAAGCGAGCAGAAAAAAGCAGTAAATACACACAGTAAAAGATGAACTCTGTTTTATGAGGAAAAATGCTGCACACACAAAAACAAAACAACCTAAAGCAGGGTTCAGAAATCCGGAGAGTCCTAGAAACATGCAGGAAGAGTCCTAGAAACATGCAGGAAGAGGCAAGTAGGTTGCTATCTTAAGTAAGAAAGGTAAAGAAAGCTCATGAAGAAATGACATCTCAAAGATCTGAAGATGGTCAGGCAGTCACAGGTACTGTGGAGGGCAAGGGGAGTGCCGCCTAGTCCATAAGTAACTCCTCAACATAAAGAAAGTACAGCGTTCAACTTCCAGTTCTGCAGCAATACTTTTAAACACTTTGCTTTGAGACTCAGATAATTCTGTAAGTGAAGTATTCCTGCATACCTTTTTCATTTCATTTTCTAAATTTTCTTCCTCTTGACCTTCAGACAACCTTCTTCTCAAATCAGCTATTTCCCGCTCTGCAGTTTCTCGATACTGTGCCCACTGTGCTCGCTCCTGCTCCAGCCTCAGATGAAACTGATGCTCATAGTCACGAACTGTCTCTATAAAACATCACACATTCCATCCATGTCTAAGCATCATGGAGCAATATCCAGTACACTGAAATTGTTTAAGCTATGTAAAGAGCTTGAGACAAATTTTTGGAAATAAAAAATTCTAGTTCTTATTATGAATTGAAATAAGGGTTTTATTACTTCACCATCATCAATCTTTACAATAGACCTGCCATATGCAGCCTAGGGAAGGCTCAAAGTAGAGCTTTCAACTTCCATCTAAGACCCACTCCCAAATCCATGATCTCTGGCACTATACTGAGGCTCCCAAAACAAATACAACATTTCATTATAACCAAATGAATGTGCAAGGAAATAAATACTATTTCTGGGATATTTCACTAAAGCCTAAGATTCTAAATTGAGACAAATTCTATAGTCTTTACAAAATAACTTTAGATGTTTAATACAGTCTTGAAACATCACCTGACAGGCACTACTGGTGGCCCATCAAATTTTACTCCTTTTTTTAAAGATTTTATTTATTTTTATTTTACATATATGTTCGAGTGTCGCCTGCCTGTACATACTGTACTATGTACATACCTGTTGCCTGCAGAGGTCAGAAAAGGATGTCAGAGCCCCTGGAATTACAGTTACAGATAGTTTTGAGCCACTCTATGGGTGCTAGGAAATGAACCCAGATCCTCTACAAGAGTAATAAGTGCTCTTAATAACTGAGCCATCTCTCCAGCCCAATTTCTATACCTTCTTTATACTAACAAGACCAAGCTTTGGGAATTTACAGTGCTCAATAAAAAATCCTCCACTTTCTGGCTGAGTAAATAGCTTAGTGAGATCACTTGTCTCACATACGAATGGCTCTGGATTCGATTTGATTCCACAGCACAAAACTAAATACACAGACATACACACGTTTCAATTTCCTTTAGTTAAAGCTGACCACATACTTGGTCAACTAACTGTGAGGAAGAAATAGCATGAAGATTTCTAGAAGAAAATGACTCATCTAATGTAGACTGAAGGAGGTATAACCATTTCTCAGCCATGAAGCAAAGATGAAATTTTAAAGAACATGGTAACTATATAGAAGCAGACAGACAGAAAAGTTAGGGATATAGGTGGAGTCCCAGAACTATTATGACCATCCCTAGCTTACCTAGAAATGACTTGATTTCTATGGGAAAAAGGAACGCCTGTACAGATAAACCAGTACAGCCAGGCTTATTACATAAAACCAGAATAACCCTTAGTGACAGCTACAGACTCAGAAACTGAGGTACCCTTAATTGCATCCTCTCAAAGAACACTACGTAAAAAATGGGATACAAATGCAAAGCCCCCTGCCCCAGGGACAGGTCAGCAACCATTAGCTCACATTTGCAAATATTAAATATTACAGGATCCCAAAGATTAGGGTAACACCTTGTTTCGTTTTGTCATCATTCTCAACAATGAAGGAAGAAATGAGGCATTTGTGCAGGAAGGAAAAAGGCTACACACAATTACACTTCCTTCAGACTCAGGCTGGCATTTCATAAAGTTCAGCTTAGCTTTAAGGACATTCTTGTCCATTAAACAAAGATTTCACATACAAAGATACATTATACTTAAAGATCGAAACAAATAAAAATCCAGATTTAAGCCCTGCTTTAAATTTTACAAGTAACTACAACCTTCATTTAATACATTATCTCTCTAACACCCACTGTACGCCCTCACTATTAGATCTGTTGAAGACACTGGTTATAGACCCATCACGATACCTCTGGCTTCCCTTTCATCTGACATCTTGAAGATGAGAATACATAAGCCACAAATGAACACAATATGTACTTTAAGGTCATTTGAAAATGGAGTCAAGCATCAGAATTTGTTGATCTTACAAAATCTAAAACCTGATCTTTACCTTTCATTACAGCCTGAAGTGAAGCAACCTCTTCTCTCCACTGCCTTTTAACTTCATCTATAGCTTCTTGTTTAGTATTCTCAGAGACTGTGGCAATTGCCTTGATATTCTCCATCTCTGCCTGAGCCTCCCACAGCTGTGTCCGAAGGTGACCCAGATCATCCTGTGCAGCTTGCAATACTGCATTTTGCCTCTTCAGATCCTCTAGGGGAAAAGTAAAAGATTTTCCATTAATGTGTAGTTTACTTTATCAGACTCAAAAGAAATGAAGAAACTGGATTTTAAAATGCTAACAGAGATTATGAAGGTATTAAACAGAAAGTGTAGTGGGTTTCAAAAATATTTATGAAGTGAGTTCCAGGACAGCCAGAGCAATTACACAGAAACCCTGTCTTGAAAAACCAAAATTAATTAATTAATTGAACTAGTAACACACTGGAGAAGGTCACACTTTTGCGCTATATTTAGGCTTTTACCACCCACTAAATGGACATAATCAAAAAACTTTTTAAATTTCTTTTTATTTATGTTTGTGAGTTTTAACTATACATGTATCTGTGCATCATGTGTGTCTGGTGCCCTGGGATGTCAAGAGAGTGCATCTGATTCCAAAGACTGTATGTAGTTAGACAGTTGTGAACTGGCACGTAGGTCCTTTAACAGCCAGGGCTCTTAAGCACTGAGCCATATCTTTAGCCCCAATAATCAAATTCTTTAACTACTCTGGTGTAAGTATCCACATCTGCAAACTGGAGATTAAAGATGGCCACTTCCAGAGCTGTTGAAATGATAAAAGGATGTACTATAACTGCCTGTAAGTACAGTAACTTTCAACGAGTAAGTCTTCAAAACATACTGAATGGAAGAAAGCCAGACTGCATAGCAATTAGTTGATAGAACTATGACTACTCTCGCCGGTGGTGGCACACATCTTTAATCCTTCTGCCTCAGCCTCCTTAGAAACAGGATCTCAGGAGCAGAGCACCATAGTTTGCTTGTCTGTTTCTAAGGCAGAGTTTTCCTGATTTAGGAAGAGCATTGTGATAGTTAACTTTCACTTCGATTACATGATGAGTCACCGAGGAGGAAACCCTTTGTCATCTTGAACTGAACTGAACTAAACTGAGAGGTTCAACAGAATAGGAAGGGTCAACCTGAGTGTGGGTCCTGTTCTAAATAAAAAAAGTAAGTAAGAAAACTAATACAGAACAGTTATATCAAAAGTGGGTAGGCTGCTGTGATAACCTTGACCACATGGTTCACAGGTGTTTGAAACTGGCTCATAGCAGGAATAGGGAAGAAGTTCTGAGTTACAGAGTAGAAAGCCTCAAAATGCTGTAACCAGAGTCAACTGGTTCATTCTGATGGGCATGTGGGAAAACAGAATCCAACAGAAAGGCAGATAGTAGTATGTACCCACTCATGAGTGGATAATAGCTATAAACAAAGCACACTGAGCTATAGTTCATGATCCTAGAGAAGCTAAGTAATAAAGTGAACCCAAAGAAAAACATATAGAGACCCACCTGGGAAGTGGAAACAGACAAGATCGCTGACAAAATTGGGAGCATGGGGGTGGAGGGAGAAGGGATGGAAGAAGGGGAAGAGGACAGGAGAAGGGGATGGTTGAAAAGAACTTGAATAGGATAGTCAAGATGGAGGAAGGACAGAGATGAGAGCAAGGAAAGAGGTATCTTGATTGAGGGAGCCATTATAGGGTTAGCAGAAACCTGGCTCTATAGAAAGTCTCAGGAATCCACAAGGATGACCCTAAGACCCTAAGCAATGGAGGAGAGGGGCCCAATCTTGACTTGCCCTGTAGTCAGACTGATGATTATCTTATATATCATCATAGAACCTTCATTCAACAACAGATGGAAACAGAGGCAGAGACCCACATTGGGGCACTGGGCTGAGCTCCCAAGGTCCAGTTGAAGAGTAGAAGGAATGAGAATATGAGCAAAGAGATCAACTGAAACGGTTTACCTGAGCTAATGGGAGCTCACCAACTCCAGCTAGACTGGGAAGGAACAATCATAGGACCAAACTAGTCCCTCTGAATGAGGTTGACAGTTGCATGGCTGGGGCTGACTGAGGGGCCGCTAGCAGCGGCACCAGGATTTATCTCTATTGCATGTACTGGTTTTTTGGGATCCTATTCTCTTTGGATGTATACCTTGCTCAGCCTAGATATAGTAGGGAGGGCCTTGGACCTTCCACAAAGCAATGTGCCTTACCCTCTCTTAGGATTAGATGGGGGTGGGGGGGAGGGTGTGTGGAGGGAATGGAAGGAGAGGAGGGAGTAGGAATTTGGATTGGTATTTTTTTAAAAGATTTATTTATTTATTATGTATACAGTATTCTGTCTGTGTGGATGTCTGCCCGCCAGAAGAGGGCACCAGATCTCATTACAGATGGTTATGAGCCACCATGTGGTTGCTGGGAATTGAACTCGGGACCTTTGGAAGAGCAGCCAGTGCTCTTAACCTCTGAACCATCTCTCCAGCCCCGTATTGGTATTTTAAAAAAAAAAATCTAATAAATTTTAAAAAAAAGACAGTATTCTAAGGTTTGAAGAACAGTTCAAGCTTGGGTTAAAGACCATTTTTAAGAAGGTGATGTTTGAAAAAAATTAAAAAAAAAATAAAAAGAAGGTGATGTTTGGCCAGGCTGTGGTGGCGCAAGCCTTTAATCCCAGCACTCGGGAGGCAGAGGCAGGTGGATCTCTGTGAGTTCAAGACTAGCCTGGTCTACTAAAGCTAGCTCCAGGACAGGCTCCAAAGCCACAGAGAAACCCTGTCACGAAAAACCAAAAATAAAAGGTGATGCTTGAAACCAGCCACTGTTCAGACCACATTCCTGTAGTAGCCTTTTCTCTCTCACAGATACTAAAAGGTACCCTTACCTCAAAAGACACAGAATTCCCTAGCTAACAGACTTGTAGGTGCCAGGACCTCTCAACTGGGAAACTGAGTTTACATCAAAGCAGGTGTTGGTAGCCACACATCCTGCTCCCCACCCCCTTCCCTGACTCCTGGCCTGCCTGGGAATAAGAATAAAATGGGAATAAGAAAAAAGCTGCAAGCTAGTGTTATATACACCCCAATTCCCCACATACTCAGAAAGGCACAAGAAGAGTCTCCCACTTCTGCCACAGGGGCATACTACGAATCCAGTCTTCAAAGATCCTGCAATGTTGTCTGTCTTTGGTGCCAGGGCCTGAACTCTCCTTGGAAACCCCACTATGTATTAATAATTTTTCTAATTAACTCTTTACTCCTCAGTAATCCATCTTGGTGTTCTTTCTGACACTCCCAAGAACCTTCAAATATTCATATTATGTCCTAGTAAAAAGCCTCATCCTACCCCTAATATCTTCAAACCTCTTCCATCAGAAGTAATACCCTTTCTGCTTTCAGGTCATATTATATAGTTTCTGTAAGAAAAAAATATATATTTTTGTCTTTTTTCTGCCCTCATTAATCTCTTAAGACCCTTCCTCCATTGAGATTTCTTTTCCTTCTCCCTCCTAGTCTTCTACTGCCATACCATATATGTCACATAAACACACACACCCCACATGAGAGACAATCTGATACTTTCTTTTCTGAGCAAGGATGTTTTATAGGTGCCCTTTGATCAAGTCGGCAAACTTCCCTTCTGTTTCTAGGATACTGTTTTTAATCATGACAGGTGAGCAGGTTTACAAACTACTTTTCCTTTATCGACTGAGAAGCTTGTGTGTTTTGATTTTTATCTTCTGTTTTGTTTGTTTTTTGAGACTGGTCTCTCTACTACTATGGTTTGGATAGGTATGGCCCCTTACACTCATGTGTTTGAATTGCTTGACCCATAGGGAATGGCACTATTAAGGTGTGTGGCTTTGTTGGAGAAAGTATGTCACTGTGGGGGCTGGCTTTGAGGTCTCATATGCTCAACACCAGTGTGGCACACAGTCTCCTGCTCTCTGCGGATCAAGATGTAGAACTCTCAGCTCCTTCTGCAGCACCATGTCTGCCTGCACGCTATGTCCTGCCATAATGATAATGGAATAAACTTCTGAAACTCTAAGCAAGCCCCAGTTAAATGTGTTCTCCTTTATAAGAGTTGCTATAGTTGTAATGGAAAAATTAAAAATGCTGCAGGATCCCCAGCAGCAGTAGGCAGCAGAAATGCTGTAGGTCCCCAAGTGGTGGTAGCAGGCCATGTGGTGGCAGGCAGCGGGCCCTGAGAGCAGCCAGTCCCAGGCAGAGAAGGCTTCCAGTCCCCAAGCGGTGGCTGGTCCCAGGCAGGGAGACATGTGGTGGGCGGGCAAGAGACAGAGACATGGATAGGCACGCCATGCAGAGTAAGGTTGGATATTTATTCGGAGGAGGGGGTTATGGAGGGGGAAGGGGGATGGGGAGAACAGCTGAGAGAGAGAGAGAGAGAGAGACAGACAGACAGACACAGAGACAGAGACAGAGACAGAAGCCAGGGAAGGGGAGAAGAGGGGAGAGAGGCAGAAGGTGCCTCTCCGAGAGGAAGATGGAAAAGAGAGAGAGCTCAGGACTGAAGCTGAAGATCAGCCTGCCTCAGTGGATGGGGGAGGGAGTGGGCGTGGCTTGTTTCTTAAAGAGACAGAACAATCATTACAATAGTCACGGTGTCTCTTCACAGCAATTAGAAACCCTACCTAAGACAACTATGTAAGCTCTGGCTGTCCTGGAACTCTCTATATAGACCAGGCTGGCCTCAAAATCACAGGGACCCAACTGCCTTTGCCTTTAGAGTGCTGGACTAAAGGCAGACAACCACCATGCCCAGCCTGGTTTCTATCCTGCTGACTGTAATTTATATTACAATGATTAAGTGTTTGACCACCCTTGCAATTCTAGGATGAGGTCCAATTGGTCACAATCTTATTCTTTCACACTGCTTGATTTTCAAGCATTTAGACATCTGCATTACTAAGAAATGCATGCATTAAGCCGGGCGGTGGTGGCACACGCTTTTAGCCTTTAATCCCAGAGGCAGGCGGTTCTCTGTGACTTCAAGGCCAGCATGAGCTAGTTCCAGAACAGGCTCCAAAGCTACAGAGAAACCCTGTCTCGAAAAAAAACAAAAAAAAAAAAAAAGGAAGAAGAAAGAAAGAAAATAATGGATAAATGTGTTGTGATATCTTGTTTTCATCTTTTCTAGGTTTTGTCTGAATAATACAACTTATAGACTGTCCCTTGAAGTTTTTTATAAAAATTTGGGAAATTGGCACTAATTCTTCCTTCATATTGGATAATATGGATTATAATCAATATTCAATAACACTAAATATTTTAATGTTAAATAATATCAGTGAACAATTTTCTAAACAATTCTTCAAAATGGGAAAAATTTTAATTTTATAACTAATTTCTTTTTATTTTATTTTGTTGTACTGCCTATGATGTGTTGTGGATAATCCTTCCATATACTGTGAATATGTATTACTCTCACTGGTTGATAATAAAGCTGATTTGGCCTATAGCAAGGCAGAATAAGACTAAGCAGGAAAGCCAAACTAAAAATACTGACAGGAAGAAGAATCCAGACAGAGAAAGATGCAAGCAGCCTCGGGGAAGCAAGATTGTTAGAGGACAGGTAAAGTCACCAGTCACATGGCAAAATATAAATTAAAAATGGGTTAATTTAAGTTGTAAGAGCTAGTTAGTAATAAGCCCAAGCTACAGGCCAACCATTCTCTAACTAATATAAGCTTTTGTGTGTTTATTTGGGACCGGGTGGTTGGGACAAGAGAAAAGCTCCACCTCCATTTACAATGAGGACCTCTGGTGAAATAATAAAGTACTGATGATAGAATACAGAAGTTCCTCAAAAATTTAAAAGTAGAACTGTTCAGTACTCCAGCTATAACAGTCCTACTTGAGGCTAACAAATGCTTGGCTTGGTTTTTAATTTTTCCATGTTTTAATTAACAAACATTAATTGTACATTAATTATGCATAATGAGTTTCACATCATTTTCATACATGCATATAATTTTGACTATATTCTCTCCCCTTTACCCATTCTCATCCCCTCCCATTCCTGATCACCACCATCCTCTTCCGAATCATTTCCCTTTCTACTTTTGTCTTTATTTCTCTTTTTTTGTTTTGATGATCCAAGAACTTAAGTTTTGCCACAAGGACATGTGCTCAACTATGTTCATAGCAGCATTGTTTGTCATAGCCAGAACCTGGAAACAACCTAAATGCCCCTCGACCAAAGAATGGATAAGGAAAATGTGGTACATTTACACAATGGAGTACTACACAGCAGAAAAAAATGACATCTTGAATTTTGCAGGAAAATGAATGGAGCTAGAAAACATTTTTTTGAGTGAGGTAACCCAGACACAGAAAGACAATTATCACATGTACTCACTCATAGGTGGTTTTTAAACATAATACAAAGAAAAATAGCCTACAAACCATAATACCAGAGAATTTAGACAACAATGAGGACACTAAGAGAGACTTATATAGATCTAATCTACATGGTAAGTAGAAAAAGACAAGCTCTCCTGAGTAAATTGGGAGCATGGGGACCTTGGAGGAGGGCTGAAGAGGGGAGGGGAGAGACAGGGAGGGGAACAGAGAAAAATGTAGAGCTCAATAAAAAAAAAAAAGAAAAAAGAATATAACAAAAAAGTTTGTCTATTAGTTTCTTCTAGAAGATATTTTTAGTATTATCTTTATTTTACATATATGAGTATTTTGCCTACATGCACATATATGCACTGGGTATATGTCTGGTGCTAGCAGAGGCTAAAAAGGGCATATCTGCTGGAACTGGAGTTAAAGATAGTTGTGAACAGCGATTCAGGTGCTGGGAACTAAATCTGGGGACTCTGCAAGAACACCAGGTGCTCTCCTCAGCCCAGAAGATATTTCTTAAGACTTTAAAGAAACTTTTGTCCAAGTGAATTGGAATGGGTTTTGGTGGGTTTTTTTATTTTATTTTATTTTTGTAGTCAAATTATCAGTTTCTCAGCTGTGTATAACTTCTGATGTCCCAAACATTTCCTGTTTATTTCTCTTCTCAAGCACAGGCCTACCAGTCACTTCTGTGACTGTGCAGGTGACAATGTTCTCAGCATTTATGTGCATCAAAGATGCACTTTGTCCTCACAACTCAAGAACTCAGATAAATATTAAAATTCTAGGTTGACAATCATTTTTATGTACCCAGATGATGTAATTCCATTGTCTTCTGTCAGTTGAGAGGTTAATATGGTATTTCCTGGGTTCCGTTGCTATTAATGAAGCTGCTGTTCAGACAAGCTCTTGCTATCCACCCCTCGGTCAATTCAAGACCCTTCTGACTCCACCTCCCAAATGCTGGATTCACATGCAAATGGCACCATGCATGGGTTATTCTCTACTTTTGTAATTTGTTTGCAAGTTCTCTAATTAGTTTTTTTATTTATCTTTATTTCTTCATTGTTTTAACTGTAATTTTAAAAATAATCCTTGTTTCATACTCCTATCTAAGCGAACATATGTTACCTGGACCACATACAGATTCCTAAACCAAGCTTTTCACAACTGAAATTAATAACATCAGAGCACCATGTAAATATGGCCACGCATAAAGTCCTTTTGGATACCACTGGAAAACTCAACCTCCATTTTTATCATTTTCTCCCATTTTTATCCATCTTTCATCTGGAGCCTCAGAGAATAGGGCCCACTAACACTCCGAACTGAGATTTCTAAAGCATAAACACTGCTGCAGTGTTAAGCGCTGATTGAAGTTGGCTAAAGGAAGAAGGCACAGTAAGAACACCTTTTCAAAGTTTAGTAGAAAGTCAACAAAGCTTTCTGAAATTTTATAACATTCCCAACTGAAGTCAGCTTGAAAAAAAACTGCACACTACAACAAAAACTGGCTGCAAAAGAAGCTAAAAAAGCCGCCTTATCGTCTCTTTTATTAGTAGTTCTCATCACTGTTTGCGTCGACAACTCAGTGATACTCCAAATAAATGCAAGCCCAGCAACTACAGTAGCAGCAAAACTGTCCCTTTCAGGGGAAAAGCAGTATTTGGAATTCTGAGTCACCTTGACCTATTTCTCTGAGAGACAAAGACTGCTGAGCACACCAACACTACACTGCACACTGTTTATGCCTGTGATGATCATAAAGACGGGCCTCCACCTTCATAGTAGGTGTGATAATATAAGCTGGTACTTGAAAAAAAGTTTTAAATTTGATTTTTGTTATGATATGGGTAAGTGCCCAAGATAAAAACTAAGTAATCAACACTGAACTGATGTCTTAGATATTACATATGTTGCCTTTAGGAAAGTTACCAAGAAAGGATCATAGAATTCCTTTTTGTGGTTTCAAAGCAGGGTTTCTCCATGTAGCCCTGGATATCGTAGAATTTGCTCTGTAGACCAGACTGGCCTCAAAGAGATCCGCTTGCCTCTGCCTCCCAAGTGCTGGAATCAAAGTGTGCGCTACCACCACTCTGTACCCCCAACCTCTCCATACCCCAACTCCATCCCCAGTTTAGAGCAAGTATTTTAAACAATATCAAAACTGTTTAATTCAGATATAAAACTGATAACACGTCAGATGAGAGGCTGTGGGCAAGTGAGATGGTTCAGTGGGTAAAAGCACCTGCTGCTCAGGCCCAATGACCTAAATTTGATTCCAAAACCTGAGAAATGGTAGGAGCAGAGACTTAACTTCACAAAGGTGTCCTCTGACCTTTGCATGCATGCACTAGCACATGCACCCACTCCCACACACATAATAAAAGAGAAAACCTAAAAGCTTTATTTGAAAAAAAAAAGGGGGGGGAATAGAAAACAAACCAAACAATCTTTCAAAACTAACTTTAAATTATTGAATAAAGAAAAACTAGGACACAGGTTCAAGTGCCAGCATCCACATGAAAGCTCACAATTGTCTGTTAACACCAGTCCCAGGGGATCCTATACCCTCTTCTGAGTTCCATGGTCACTAGACATACATAGTACACAGACATATATGCAGGCAAAGCACCCATACATGTAAAAATAAATAAATAGATAAATAAGTAAATAAATAAATAAATTTTAAGGTTTTTTTTCTTTTTTTAAATAAAAAAAAAGCCAGATGGTGGTAGTGATGCACACCTTTAATCCCGGCACTCAGGAGGCAAAGGCAGGTAGATCTCTGTGAGCTACATGAAACCCTAACCTGGAGCAAAGGATGGAAAAGGCAAGGGGAAAAGAAAGTGGGAAAGGGAAGAAGGGAAATAAAAGGGAGGGGAGGAAGAGAAGAGCCGAAGGAAATGAAAAGGGGAGGGAGGAGATGAGGAGTACTAGGAAAAGAAGGGGAGGGAAGAGATGAGGAGTACTGGGAGAAGAGGGGGAGGGAGGGGATGAGGAGTACTGGGTTAAAAGAATGTGCCACCACACATAGTTGCAAGCATAGTTTTGTTATAGAACACTGACAAAATTATTTTTTAAAAGACTTTCAAGCCCAAGATGTTACTTAGGAGTTTAAGATATAGCCTAGCATGCATGAAGCCTGGGTTCAAACTCGAGTGCCAATCTAATGACCTAGCACTCAGGAGGTAAATAGGAAAATCAGAACTTCAGGGTCATCCTCAGTAATGTAACTAGTTCAAGGCCAGTCTGGGACACACAGGAATCTACCTCAACCAAAAATTTTCAATTACAAAATACAAAAGATACTGTTTTAGACTAGTGACTCTCAAAGTGTGCTATCTAAACCACTAATAACAACATCCCCAAGTAACTTGTTGAAAGTGCAAATTATGGAATCCCAGAGTCCTAGTAAATCAGAAACTCTGAAGACGAATCACCTTGGAAGCTTGTTAAAACACCAACCGTCTGCCCCCAGACCCACATCCCAGTTTCTGACTCAGCAAATGTGAGATATGACCCAAATATATACACCCCTAAGAAGTTTCCCAGGTAAGCCTGATGCAACTGTAGCTGTTCTACAATGACACCATGGAAACCATCTCTTTACTGCTTCTAAGCCAACAGCTAGAATGTAAACACCTCCCCTGACCCTCCTAAAACAGATCCCACCAGAGATATTTTACTTAAACACTCACCTTTAACAACTGATAACACAATGACTCTACATGCTTTTCTCACCTTCAATTCAATCAACCTAAAGGACCACATGAATTCTGCTCCCATTGTATGCCCAGCACCTAAATACAATGTATTCCACAAAGCAGGTATTCAACAGTGAAATGTCAGTTTCTACAAAACATAGCCAGGGACTACAGTGTTAAGAGCAGCCAACTACAACTAAATACCAGAAAACAAACAAATCTTAATGATGCATTTTCCAATTGTTCCCCAACTCTACTGAGAACCCTAGTTCCAAAAAGCATTATTTTTATTATTTCACACACATACACACACACACACACACAGACACACACACTGTTTATTCAATCACCAAAAGAAAAAAAAACTATCGGAAACTTAACATTTAAGACAGTTTTGGCAGGGAGTTGGGAAAGAGACTGGTGAACTTACCCTCTTTAGCCAAATATAGCTCCTTAAATTTTGCTCTCTTTTGATTAAATTCTTGCTCAAGCTGCTGCTGTGCACGTAAAAATTCTGCATTAATTTTTTCCAATTCTGCTACCCGTTGCTGAAGAGAAACTGAAAAAATAAATACTAGTTAACGAGTAATAAATTTGTTTACATTTAAGTTTTAAGACTAAACTAGTCACTCAGCTAAATACTGTTAGATACATTTAGAACTTGTAGGATAGCTGAAATACATTATATTCCAGGAACCTAATTTTTTTTAAGAAGCCAGACACTTCTACTAGACTGTGATACACATACTGTGAATGAGCCATATAAAGAACAAAGCCAATTTCAATACAGGAGCTCCCAGTGCTCTATAGAACACTGACAGAATGTTAATCCGTGGTTGGAATTGTTAAATATTGACTTAGTTAAACTACTTATCCAAGAGCTAACCCCACTGTCAATGTTGCTACTTCCTGTTTCTTTGTTATGAGCAAAATTTAATGTGCTTCCTGGCAAGGACAGCCACAACTGGAACTATTCTTCCAGTTCCAGAAGACTCATTACATTACATGGAAACTGTTACCATATGGAAAGGGCAAAACCTGTGGTTCTGTGTCACAACTCCAATACTGGCAGATCATCTGTTTTCAGGTGTTGGCTACAGTCTGGCAAAGTGTAGACATATTCCTTACAAAGGGGCTCAAGATTTGGCTCTCAGACTGACTATTCTGGTCAAGGTCAGGGCTGTTTTGGTCAAAACACAAACCCTTGACTCTGCCTTAAGGCTATCATAATAATCCCTTCAGGAGATATATTTATCAGCATTAGCCAACCACTACCCAGTTACATTGGCCAGCTCTACCACACACCACCATAAACCGTGGTGATCTGCCTATTCTCTGAGCCACTCCTTACCCTAAAGCCACTGATCAATTCACAACCAATTTTATAATACAGATAGAAAAGCCTGGCAGTGGTGGCGCAGGCCTTTAATCCCAGCACTCGGGAGGCAGAGGCAGGCGGAACAAGAGCTAGTTCCAGGACAGGCTCCAAAGCTACAAAGAAACCCTGTAACAACAAAAAACAAAACACAAAACAAAAAAAACAACAACAACAAAAAACAAATAATACATATAGAAAAGGCTAAAAAAAAGTATACCAATGGTTAGAACTATAGCTCATTTGCTTCATTTTCTTTTCAAAGTTCTCTGCAATGAGGATATATTTCTCTAGCAAATTCTAAACTAAACCTTGTATTAGTTCATTCCCACATCCCTAGGCTAGTGTCACTATTTGATAGTTTTAGTACAACTCACAAATGGAAGAGGAAAAGACACTTTGAGCTCCATGTTACTAAAGGCAGAGTCATTTTGAGGTATACCTACAGTTAGACAATGACACCTGACCATTTGAGAACTTTCTTTCTTCTTTTTTTTCCTTTTCTTTCTTTTTGAGAAAAAGGAAGTGGGAGAATATATCAAAAGGCAGCCATGTAGAATATATGAAGAGTAACTTTGGAAGGATATAACCATCTAAAATCATAAGGAAATTTAGTCCCTGAGTTCCTTATTTCTGCTAGTACTTATTGCTAAATCCCAATGGTTAAATTAATAGCTTTTCCACATAACACTAAAATTACTGAAACTGCCGACTACTACAAAGATAAACAAGGCCTCTGAAAATGAAGGAAACAACCATTCCATAACGTACCTGAACTTCAAAATACATTTTTAAAAATACTATGTAATGCAGCAATTTAAAATACATGAAAAGAAGACCCTTCGCTCATACTTTTTCCTACATCCTATCCCACCCATAGCTTCACCAAACCACAAACATGCACAAAGGTTCATGCTATTCACCATTATAGTTATAAATAATTTAAGCTAAATAAAACTAATGAATCAACAAAATAAAAAAAAAATACAACCCTTAAAATTACAGCCAAAGCCTGGCATGGTGGTTTGTACCTGTAAGTCCAGCACCTGGGAGTCTGAAGAAGAAGGGTTATCATGAGTTTGAAGCTAGCCTGGACTACAGAGTGAGACACTTACATAAATTATTTTTAAAATATGTTTTTCAGCAAAACCTTGTGCTTCCACTACTCCCTACCTCATCCTGGCTCTGACCCACACAGTTCAAATCCCAGTCCACACCCACAAATCTGACTGGCTCTCTCCACTCTTTAAGAAAGATTGCAATTCCAAGAATCATGATCCTTGAGGGTGTACCAATAACTCCCTTATTTTCATCCTGTTCTTGTATAACTTTCAAAAGAATCTATCTCAAGTACTCCAAGCATATTGCATTTCTACAAAACAGAAAAGCCAAAATAACAGCTTTTCACAAGCATGCTTTTACCATCACACCTAGAAAAGTCAATTTACCCCAAACAGAAGTTTACAAATAAGTATATCATAATGTATTAGCAGACAAACACAATGAAATCAAACTGAAATGCTCATCAAATGGAAGTGCTATATTATTTTTCTAACATGGTGACTAAATAGTTCACTATGATTAGAATACAGTTCAAAAAGTAATTAATATGGAACATAGGGAAAAATGATAAATTTTAGCTGTCATTTTTAAACTAAAAGTATTTAATGGGTGAAGAAATACAGAGATGAGGTGGTGACGCAAGCCTTTAATCCCAGCACTCAGGAGGCAGAGGCAGGCAGATCCCTGTGAGTTCGAGGCCAGCCTGGTTTACAAGAGCTAGTTCTAGGACAGGCTTCAAAGCCACAGAGAAACCCTGTCTCGAAAAACCAAGAAAGAGAGAGAGAGAGAGAGAGAGAGAGAGAGAGAGAGAGAGAGAGAGAGAGAGAAATACAGAGATGGCCAGGCAGGGGTGGTGCACACCTTTGATCTCAGCACTCAGGAGGCAGAGGCAGGTAAATCTCGGAGTTCAAGGCCAGTCTGGTCTACAGAGCAAGTTCCAGGACTTCCAAGAATACACAGAGAAATCCTGTCTCAAAACCCATACCACCCCACCCCCCAAAAGAAAAAATACAGCGATCAAGTTACTCTGTAGCCACAAAAGACTAAAAGTTACTCCTGACCTGATGATTTGTACTAAGTTCCATGCTTACTGACTTCCAAGTCAAAACCCTCCCTGTTACACACAAACTAGTGTTACCACCACCTTCCAACAATACTGAGTCTTTTAGCTGCATAGAGTTTCAGTTTATCAGCTTTCACAAACACAGCCCAAACATTATTACCTTCATTTGAGTACTAAGGGGGAAAATCATCTGATGCCAAGGCCACCTCATTCGCTTGCTTGCTTGCTTGCTTGCTTATTTATTTATCAATCAAGGACAGGAAAAGGGGAAGGACAGGGAATCATTATAGCCAGCCCAGGCCAATCTAGCTAGATTTGTTATGTTACCAAGGCCAACCTGGAATTCAGTAATCCAGCTGCCGCGTACCTGGATTAAAGGTGTTTGCCATGCCACCATGACAAGCCTCTGTGGCTCCATTCATTCATTCATTTTGGTTTTCCAGGAGAGCAGCTACTTTTAATGCTTGCCATCCAAAGAGAAAAATGGCTGCCACTTACTCAAAATGTCTGAATTAAGCAATAATAATACAGAAAGAGAGGAAAATAAAATCATAAATAAGGAAAAGATCCAATAATTCTCACATATTTGATCTTTCCTAGTTTTCCTGTTGTTTACTGAGACACTCTCAACTCTTAGCCCTCTTTCTTTTTCTCCCAAGTGTTGGAATTGCAAGAGTGGACCATCATCACCTTGTCTAACTTAATTTTCCCTAATTTTGATATGAAGGAATGAGCAATAACTTAAAACCCCCAAGTTGTGTCGTACTATATATGTCTAAAAAAAGAAAATATTAAGTTCAATGAGAAAATGAGAAAGAGAGAAAAAGCAATATGGGTCAAATTTTACTGTAACTGGAAACTTTTGTCTGAAGATTTTCCTCAATGCAGGAGAGAACGGGGAGAATCTGAACACTCCCTGAAACCCACAAGTCTTGACTTGTACTGTCGTCGGATTTTTAAATGAAAGTACTACAGGGTGTGTGCTCACAATTCAGCTACTCACAAGTCTAAGACAAGGGGACTTCAGCCTAGGAGTTCGATTCTAACTGGGCAACACAGCAAGACCTTGTAAGAAAGAAGGGAGGAAAGGAAGGGAAGGAGGGTGGGGGGGAGAAAAAGCATAAAATTAAATTATTAGGTATGGTAGGTATATCCATTTAATGGAATACCAAAGCCATAAAATGTATATAGTAAATGAAATGAACAAAATACAAAATTATATATGGTACAATATGAACCACGTAAAAATATAAAACAGACTGGAAGGAATATGCCAGGTCATGGCAGTGGACAAAGTAGCCAGGCCACACATTTGCCACACACAACTAGGAAAAGAAGCTCCTGCCAACATCAGTCTAGATCATGGCATGCAGCCATCAGGAGTTGGCAGAGCAGAAATTCTCTAGGCAACTTGGAAGGGTAATGCATATGGCCAAGGACATCCTGAGGGAAACAAGGCTGCATACTGACGAGCTGAACTAGGTACCAGAGATGAACCGTAAGATCCCCAGCAGACCATAGAGCTCAAGGAAGAATGTACAAACAGCAATAAAAAGAGCCTCAAATACATCACACACACACACAAAAAATGCAGAAGTAAAGCCAACGCTTGGGGTTGAAGAGATGGCTCGGGGATTAAGAGTATTACCTGCTCTGAGAGAGTCAGTTCCCAGCATCCCCATGGAGATTCAAAACCTTCTGTAACTCCAGACCCAGAGGATCTGATGCTCTCTTCTGATCTCCTTGGGTCAGGAACATACAGGGTGCACATACACACATGCAAGCAAAATATTCAAACACATAAAATAAGTAAATCTAGAAAAAAATAAGCCAGGTGGTGGTGGTGCACACCTTTAATCCCAGCACTTGGGAGGCAAAAGCAGATGGATCTCTGTGAGTTCGAGGTCAGCTTGGTCTACAAAGCAAGTTCCAGGACAGCTACATAGATAAGCCCTGTCTGGAAAAAAACAAAATTAAAACAAATAAGCAACATAAAAATAAATAAAAAATAAACCTTCTGTGTTGGGTTAAAGGTATAGCTCTGTTAGCAGAATGCATGCCTAACATGCACACATCCCTGGATGTGACCAAAACCCAAGATACTGAGCATGGTGGCAGAAGCCTGTAATCACAGTGCTTGAGAAGTGAACGCAGAAGTACAAATTCAAGGCTAGCCTTGGCTATGCAGCAAGTTCAAGACCAGCATGAATTATAAGAGACCATGTCAAAAAAGAAAAAACCAGTAAGAAAAAACCCTGGGTTAGCTAGTCACGGTTAAGTCTACCACTCAGAAGGGTGAGGAAAGCTCAAAAAGTTCAGGCCATCCTGAGCTATATTTTGGGACCCTGTCTCAAACAAACAAAATCTTGGAAGGGGGTAAAATGGCTCACAGGTAAAAGTACTTGGTACACAAGCATGAGGACCTGAGTTCAAATCTCTGGCACCTACATAAAAGAACCAAAAACTTTAACATTTGAAGACAAATAAAACAACGCCTATGTTGTTTACCTTAACTGAACCTGGGTCCTCTGCACAGGGGCTCTGGTACGCATTTTTACAAAATGGTCATGAATTCCTGACCATCGGAGACTTGGTAAAGAGGCCTTCTTCCAGGTCAGGTGTCAGTGAGCATAGCTCCTCCTCAACTCTTGTGTAGCAGTTGTCAATGACACCAGTGCCTCTGGGAACAGAGGTGCAGTACACCAGCAGGGCCACACCAGGCTGTTACCTTTGCATAGGGCAGTATGAGACACACAGGCCATAATCCTCCAAAGCCTCCTTACAAAAGGACAAAGGGGAGACTAGCCAAGATGGTCCCTCAGAGATGGTAGCTTTCCTTGGCCATCATTATCTATGATGGTGACAAATGCCTGCACCTGGTCTGCTGGCCAGCCCAGCCTGCTTCTTCTATACTAGCATGATCTCAAAACCTCACTCAATGGGCAGAAATACATGTTCAAGGGCTAACAGCCCAACTTGTTAACAAGCCTCTAGGCTCTCACACTATATTCTAGAAGTTTACCCATGTAAACAGTCAGACAGGGTGGTGTGCCAAAAGCTGGGGAGGCAAAGACGGGAGGATCCTAGGACTCGGTATTGGCTAGCTTAGCTGGTGAGCTCCGAGCCAAAGAGAGACCCCGTATCAAAAAAGACAGACAGCATTACAGAGGATGATACTCACATGCACACATGCAAATATTTAAAAATAAAAAATAAAAATCCAGGAAAGGGCTGAGAGCTCAGGGGATAAAAGTGCTTGCTACACAAGCCTGACAACAAAAGTCTGATCTCTGGAACCCACAAAAACCAGATGTAGTTGTTTGTATCCATAATCTCAGCACTCCTAATTTGAGATATGGAAACAGGAAAATGGGCTGGAAGCACACTAACTGACCAGATAGAGTACACAGAGCAGCAGAAGCAAGAGAGGCCGTGCTTCAGCAGGGTGCAGTAAGAGCACCAACTCCCAAAAGCTGTCTTCTGACTCCTACATGCGCACCATGGTGCACATCATCATCATCATCATATTTACAACTCAAGAGGGGGGCAAGACTTATAAATGAAATCCTAGACATGAGCAACCATGGCATGTGGAAGGCGGCACATCTATATATTAATGTCTTTCACTTTTTTGCTAGTTTGGTTTAGCTTTGTGATGGCTTTCAGGCCCTAGTTGTCCTGAAACTCAGAGATCTACCTGCCTCTGTCTCCTGAGTGCTAGGATTAAATGCATCAGTTTAAGGCTAATTATTTTTATGTCTCATTATTTGTGTTTGAGGATTTAAGTTTAAATCAGCTAAAATTCTCCATCATTCTAGATACACAATTCATAAAGGAGAACTGTTAATAAAAAACTATCTCGTATCAATTCCTTTAATATAAAATAATTGGTTTAGGATAATCTGAAGTTACTATCATTTACAAGAACAAAAGCCAGCTGCAACATAAGCTACCCTTCAGAACCATGTCTGATTAAATTGTAAGACAAATCAATTTCTCTGTATGCAGCTAATACAGAAAATGCAAAATGACATTTTTATTCTCTCTACATTTGTGCTAGAGCAAGGCTACACTGTAATATCAATTCTACATTAGGAATTACTTATCAGAAGTTCATAAATAGATAATAATAACACAAAGGTTATATTTTATTTACAAGGAAATTGAATGCATTATTTATGAACTTTTCAGAACTATCAAGGTCATAGGTAGAGAGAGATTAGAATTTTGATAAATAGCTATCATCCTGTCTACATGTAGGTGAAGATTTATTTAAGGATGGGAACATGAAAACTAAAGAAGTTTCAAGGAGAGAACACAGATGTTAACATTTGCTGGGTAGGGAAAATCTCAGCACTACAAAAGATGATGATTATAACAGGCATTAACAATTAAGAATCACCTATTTGTTGGGCATTGGCGGTGTGCACCTTTAAGTCCAGCACTCAGGAGCCAGAAGCAGACGGATCTCTGTAAGTTTAAGGCTAGCCTTGCTTACTACATAGCTTGCTCCAGGCAAGCCAGGGATACATAATGAGACCCCCTTCTCAAACTAAACAAACAAACAAAGAATCCCATATTTATTAGGCATAGCAAGATAGTTAAAGAAACAAGCTCTGTGATTGAATACGAATCTAAGGCTCAGTCTACCTCTTACAAGCTTGCTCTTTCATCTCTGAAAGCAAGAACTAATATTAGTACAATATACCTTTCCAGGGTACATTTCAAGGCAAATGGCTATGTGGTAATCAATAACAAAAGTCTTAAATACTAGGCAATTTCTCCACTAGGAATTTGTCCTAGGGAAGAGATCATGGATATGTGTGTAAAGATATCATTCCAAAAGTATTAATAGCTGGGCGGTGGTGGCGCACACCTTTAATCCCAGCACTCGGGAGGCAGAGGCAGGAGGATCTCTGTGAGTTCGAGACCAGCTTGGTCTACAAGAGCTAGTTCCAGGACAGGCTCCAAAGCCACAGAGAAACCCTGTCTTGAAAAATCAAAAAAAAAAAAAAAAAGTATTAATACCCTCCTTTGTCTACAGTCTCACTTCCCAAAGTTTCCAGTACCAATGGTCAAAGAATCATATGGAAAACACCAGAAACAACTCATGAGTCTTAAACTGTAAACTCTTTGAGTAGCATAAAGAACTCACACCCTCCCACTCCGGCCTACCCAGGATGTGCACAGTCTTTGTCCCCCACGTTGTATGCTACCCACTGGTTATTTGGTAGCTATTATCACATGCTTTTGCTCATATAGCCCCTACTTTACTTCATAAAGGTGTCAAAGCAAAAAGTAGTATGTTAACAATTTATAGGAGCGAAAGAGAAATAGTAAAATGCTGCCTTTAGGCAAAAGATTACAACAAGATATTTTGAGAGAGCTAGAGACCACATTGATCCAACTATTACATTTACTCAATTATTATACTATATAATTGTTGTTTTATAATCAGTTACTATTAACCTCATACTATGCCTAATCTGTATTTTAACATAGGTATATATGCATAAGGGAAAAGAAACAGAAACTATATTGGACTCATTATTACCCATGATTTAGATCCGTCTGGGGTCTTAGAATGCACTCCTCCATGGATAAGGATCTGTAACGTCTACCAATAGAAAATTCATAAAATATACTACTTACATATTCAATATGAAACCTGAATGGGAACACAACAAATTCTACCAATCAAAAAGAAATAAGTAGGAGCTAGATGGTGGTGGCACACACCTTTAATCCCAACACTCGGTAGGCAGAGGCAGGAGGAGCTCTGTGAGTTCGAGGCCAGCCTGGTCTACACAGCGAGTTCCAAGACAGCCAGGGCTACACAGAGAAACCCTGTCTGGAAAACGTGAGAAGAGAAGGAAAGGAAAGGAAGAAGTATTTCCTATACTAATATAAATGGAATAAATTCCAATTTACTTTACCACATTAGTATAATCACGGTAACAAAATCTAACAAAATAGAAAAGTGAAAAAACTATGCCAATCTCTAAAAATGCATCTGCAAGGATTTCAATATTAGCAAATCAAATGTAGAATAGCAAACCATCACAACCATCGAGAGCTTATCTCAGGTACACTGAAGTTGTCAAGCATCAGGAAACCCACTAATGTAACTCATCTTGTTGAACAATTCAAAGATATGTATGACAGCTCCATAAATCATAAAGGCAGTAAAATCATTACGGAAATTTCTTTTTAAAAAAATAGAATTATCAAATAGATGATTCACACGCCTGAAGTTGGCAAATGTAATGAAGTAAGTAGAAAAAGAACTAAAAGAACAAAAGAAATAAAAACTAAATCTACATGAGGGAAAAAAAATAGCAGTAAACAAACGAGTAGAAAACAGGAGTGTGGATCCCTGACATGCCTGAGAAGACAGACTTATTGACGTGTGCACCCAGAACTGAACCCTTCCCATTTTAAACCACTAGCAGTCGTATTTCTAATTTATCTCAGACGGTAGTGTTAGTAACTGGTAACAAAAGAATAAATCAGACTCAACTGTTTGGCATTTGGAAGGCTAAGGCAGGAGAATCAGCAGTTCCATGATAAACCATCACTGCTGACTGAAAAAGTAAAAGTGCAATAATGGTGGGACCCCAGCCTAAGAATAGAGGACCTGCCTAGCACGTGTGAGGCCCTGCCTTTACCACCAGAACTGCAGAACACACAAAACAACAACTAATAAAAACACACGCATACATATAGTTTTATATACATATGTATATATACACACATACATACATACTTATATATACATATATATAATAATGCATTTCTTCATTTTGCTTCACATGAACAACAAAAAATTTATCTAAAATTATTAAATATTTTAGAAAAGAAAAATGTTAAATAAAAGACACAGAAAATCTCACCTAAAAAACAACCCACACAGAAAAAACCTTAAGAATAAAAGTAAGGTTGGGCATGGTGGTGCAAGCCTTTCATCCCACTATCTGGGAGGTAGAGGCAGGCTAATCTCTGAGTTCCATAACAGCCAGGGTTGTATAAAGAGAGACTGTCTCAAAAAACCAAAAAGTAAAAAAATAATTTGAGAATTAAAATATTAGCCAGGCATGATGCCATATGCCTGTAAACTCAGCATTTCAAAGAGGCAGGGAAAGGAGAGTTACAAGTTTGATGTGGCCTGGTCTACACAGTGAGCTCTACACCAGCCATGGCTACTATACAGCAAGATCCTATCTCAAAATAAGAAGAAAAAGAACACTGAAAAACTGGAGCTGAAGAGATGGCTCAACAGTTCAGAGCACTAGCTGCTCTTCCAGAAGTCCTGGGTTTGATTCCCAGCAACCACATGGTTGTTTACAACCATCACTAACCCAGCTCCAGGGAATCCACTGGCCTCTTTCCACAGGCTCTCATACAAGCATGCAGACTACATATACACACATATTGTTAGGTATATTTCTTAAGACAAACCTCTCCGCCAATGCAAATAATTCCAATCAGACCAAATTAGACCGAATAAAAGATGCCCACATTTAATGCAGCACTCCCGGGTGGACCAGAAAGCATGGGGGGGGGAGGTGGCAGAGACCACATGTTCCTTTTCTGGGCAGCAGCCTAAATAGCCTGTGGGAGTGGTCCTGACCCTCCCTGAGGAGGGGGTCACTGCTTGGCAGGCTTTCCGGAGGTGAAATCCAAACCAAGGCAACTCCCAAGGGAGGGGACTTGAAATGGAGCTTCCTGCTCCATTGGCGCCCCACAGATGAATACCAGGGGCTGGGGTGATGCTTCCAACCCCAACACCTGAGTCTTTGGATATAGGGTGTCAGGGGGCTGGGCTCTCACTTTTTTGTTGTTGTTGGTTTTTTTTTTTTGTTTCTCTGTAGTTTTGGAACTAGCTGTCCTGGAACTAGCTCTTGTAGACCAGGCTGGCCTCGAACTCAGAGAGATCCGCCTGCCTCTGCCTCTCGAGTGCTGGGATTAAGGGCATGCGCCACCGCCGCCTGGCGAGAAATGAGTCTTTAGAGGTGTCAAAAGCATTACCAGCATCAGTTCAAACAAAGTCTTACATTTCCCTCTATGAACACCACTTCAAAAGCTAACTTACAACAAAAGCCACGCTGAGGATAAAGTGTCAGGAGGCCCTGCTAGTCAGAGGCTGCAGTCTACCGTGACCTGGCCACTCTCTCCAAGCCTCCTGCTCTCAACCTGACCTTATGGGGGAATGTCTCTAGGTCCCAATACCTGACTTATCTCCTGTGACCCTTGACCCCTGCAAAACCGTTCCTCTGTTGCCCATATGGCAATCAGACTTGCACTACTAGCTTTATAATAGGAACGTGCTGTTTAATGCAAATTAGGTGATGCCCTAGCCACTGTTCCATCCTTTATATCTCCCCATATTCTGGAATAAAGTTTAACTGTCTCACTGAAGTTATCTCCCAGAAGGCTATTTCCACCATGTTCACAGGCCATACAAAGCCTGTCCTGTTTCTGCCCCCTTCGTCCTCGCAGACTGGTGGCAAACAGACTGTGAAGAAAAAGTGGACCCCACAACAGCTCAGTGGTAGAACACACACATGCTAGAGTGTGCAAGGCCCTAGAGTCAATGTCCAGGATCACCTACTACCCCATTCCTGAAAAAAGAGCAAAGAATAAACCTGAAAGATCTGTAACAAACAAAAATAAAGGGCTCTATCTTCTAAATGTAAAGAACACATATAATTTACAAAGAAAGAAAGTAAATGGACAATGTCTTTTTTTAAAGGCCAATGAAATTTACTCAACTAAAACAGACACGATGGGCAATGAAATGAAAACTCACAGGAACCTGAGTCTCAAGTATTGGAGGAGGAGTGTTTTTCAAGACGAGGTTTCTCTGTGTAGCCATGGCTGTTCTGGAACTCACTCTGTAGACCAGGCTGGTCTCAGACTCACAGAGATCCACCTGCCTCTGCCTCCAGAGTGTCGGGATTAAAGGCATGCGCCACCAAACCCAGCTTCTACTCAACTTTCATTTACTCAACTCAGAAGTAGGAATTATGCCACTTTTAAAAAGATTAAAGCCGGGCAGTGGTGGTGCACACCTTTAGTCCCAGCACTAGGGAGGCAGAGCAGGCAGATCTCTGTGAGTTCAAGGCCAGCCTGGTCTACAAAGCACGTGACAGGACAGCCAGGAGTGTACACAGAGAAACTCTGTCTCGAAAAACCACACACACACACACACACACACACACAAAGATTGAAGGATTACTTACTATAACTAATACACTTATATTAATATAGTAATTGAAAAGATGCAAGGGTTGGAGAAATGGCTCAGCAGTCAAAAGAACACACTGCTCTTGCAGAGGACAGGAGCTCAGTTTTTAGCACCCATGTCTGGTGGCTCACAACCTCCTTTAACTTAACTCCCGCTCTCTGGAATCAATGCTCTCTTCTGGCCTCCACAGGCACCTCCACTTTCATGTGTACAGACACAGATAAGCATAAAATAAAAAATAAAATCTTGAACAAACACACACAAAAAAACCTATCTATTGTCCTAAGTTAGTAACCTAATGAAAACATATTTTTCTTCTTATGCACATTACTAGGAGTCAAAGCTAGGGTCCCAGTGCATAATGTTTTAAAGTCTTGTCTTTGATAAGAAGGACATAGCCGGTAAAAACATATATATTCACAGTGAACTTTATCTGAATAAATAAATACTCAAAAACAGCCAAGAAAACTTCAAAGAATGATTAAGAGTTTTTGGCTCTTTAAATACTAAACCATTACGAAATAGAGAAAAACAATAAATGTAACTGTGCAGTATGACTACAGTATCATCAACTGAATACTGAATTAATCCTATATGATGAAAAAACAATAGCTAGCCATTTATCTGATTCCTTACATCAAAATAAAATCTCAATAACCAAATATTTAAAAGTAAACAATAGAAAATAGCAGCTAGAACATAAACTTTGATACCCCAAAGAAAAACACTAATAATCGAATCACATAAAATTGAAAATGCTCCCATATACTAATACATCTAAGTCAAAAAAACAAGCTGGCAGAAAAGTTTGCTGTTCTTGTTGCACATAACAAAGGTCAATTTCTCCACACAGAAAAAGACTCAAATTCAAGGTCATACAGGGCTATAAACACTTCACACCCTAAGTGCCAGACCTTCCTGGAAAAAAACTTGGTATTTAGCCAGGTGGTCCACGCCTTTAATCATAACTCTCAGAAGGCAGAGGCAGGCAGATGTCTGTGAGTTCTAGGCCAGCCTGGTCTACAGAGCAAGTTCCAGGATAGGGCTACAGAAAGAAACCCTGCCTCAAAAAAAAAAAAAGAAAGAAAGAAAATAAAAAAAAATTAAAATGTTTAAATGTGTACAACAGAAATGCCACTCAAAGACATGCACAAGAACATGCAAAGATAAGCAGTGCACAAGGATACTCACTACAGAACTGTGATGGCACAACTACTACAAAGGGAAAGCTTTCTAAGTTGCAGTGTATCAACATCAACAAAAATGAATGATTTATTTTAAAAATATTCACAAATGGGTGTACCAGCAAGCACCTGTTGCCAACACATAGTATGGTAAGAAAGAAAGATCATTTGACTCCTGTACTCAGAAACTAGCATGGACAACTTAGTGAGGTCAAGTTTTAGCAAACAAAAGATGGAAATAGTGACATAATAATCTAGTGGCTTATAGCTTTTTAATCTGTGTGTTTTGTTTTCACGTATGTATGTATACCATATGTATGCCTGGTGCCCAAGGAGCCAGAAGTGGGCATGAAAGCCTCTGAAACTGGAGCTACAGACTTGTGAGCCACTGTGTGTAGGCAGACATTTCTGTCCGGCCAGCCAGCTCCCAAATAATCACATGGAGATTTCTTATTAATTATAAAAGCTCAGTCATTGCTTAGGCTTGTTACTAACTAGCTCTTATAACTTAACTCATTAACCATTTGTCTTTTTGTGAACTGTCATCCTAACTAAAGTGAAGTGTTATCTCACTATGGTTTTATCTTTGTATTCCTTGACTAGTGATACAAAGAATTTTTTCATCAGCCACTTGTATGTGTTCTTTTAAGAAAAGTCTGTTCAAATATTTTGTCCTTTTTTAATTAGGTTGTTTTCTTACTACTAAGCTCCTTATATTTGGGGAGTATTAATATTCAACCAAATGCATCACTTCTGGATATTGTCTCCCATCTGTAAACTTCCTTCTTCACTCTACTGATTTCCTCTGCTGCATGGCTTTTTAGTTAGGTGTAATCTCATTTACCTGCTTTTGCTTTCATTGCCTGTGCTTTTGAGGTTATATCCTAAACAAATCATTGCCCAGACAAATGTGCCTATTTTCTCCTAAGTTTTCTTGTAGCACTTTGATAATTTTGTCTTACATTTAGGTCTTTGATCTACTTTGCGTTTATTTTTCTTTATGGTGTGACATAAGTACCTAATTTTTCCTCTGCATAAGAACATACAGTTGCCTCTAACTTCTATTGAAGCAACAACCATCTTTTGTTCATTGTTATGTTGGGTTTTTTGGTTTCTTGGGTTTTTGTTTGTTTGTTTTTGTCTTTGTTTTTTGGTTTGTTTTTTGGTGTGTGTGGTTTTTCTAGACAGTAGCTGTGGAGCCAGTCCTTGAACTCGCTCTGTAGACCAGGCTCGCCTTAAACTCACAGAGATTTGCCTGCTTCTGCCTCCCGAGTGCTGGGATTAAAGGCATATGCCACCACTGACTGGCCACTGTTATGTTCTTACCACCTTAGTGGCTATAAGAGTATGGATTTAAGAATATGGATCGATCTGTGTCTGGTTTGTTGTGTGTTCTGGTGCTGGGAATTGAACCCAACTCCTTGCGCATGCTAGGCAAGAACCTACATTCATCCCAAGCCTATGGGTGTTTTTGCACTAGTTCCATGCTGACTTAATTACAATAGTTTTATAATGTTAAATATAATACTGGAATGGCAGCAAGATGACATATAATTACCCTTAAGGAATGAGGTTTATTAGGAGAAAGGGCCTTCAGTTCATGATCTGGCCTCAAGGCAAGTAGGAAGCCCCATTAGAAAGGAAAGGGTTTAAACTATGCAAGAAGTCATGACAGGGCCTTAAAAGAAAGGAAATTTCCCTTTAATTCCTGGAGAAAGGGTTCATTTAGAAGAAAGCAGGAAAGATGGCTCAGCAGTTAAGAGCACTGGCTGCTCTTCCAGAGGACCAAGGTTCAATTCCCAACATCTACATGGTAGCTCACAACTGTCTGTAACGCCAGTTCCAGGGTATCTGACACCCTCATGCAGGAAAAACACCAATGCACATAAAAAAAAAGTTTGTTAAAGAGCACATGCTGCTCTTCCAGAGGACCCAGGATCAGGTCCCAGCATCAATGTCTAGCACCTCACAACCATCTGTTAACTCCAGCTTCAGATAATCTAGCACTACATGCATGAGCACAAACATGGAATCAAATCTTTAAAAAAAAAAAAAAAGAAAAGAAAAGAAAAAAAAGAATAAGAGGGCCAGGTAGCAGTGGTACACACCTTTAAACCTGGAACTTTCAAGGACAGTCTGGTCTACAGAGTGAGTTCCAGAACAGCCAGGAGTACATGGGGAAACCCTGTCTCAAAGCTCTCCCCTCAAATAGAGTAAGAGATGGATAGTCACCACTAGCACTATAGGGTAGAAGTCAAAGAAACTTCTCTAGCTAGACCCACTGATAAGAGTCTCCAGAGAAACCCCTGAACAAAAAGATCCCTGCCTTGTTTAATATACATACATTTTAGAGGCTGGTGGGAGTGCTATGTGACATGATTTAGTTCAACATGGGTCACATGACAAAGAGCATGAAAGAATCAGATGTAAATGAAGAGCTGTCAAGTCACAGTCCAGATTGCTTCTTAACTCTTTCCCAGGGAGCTACAGGTAGGTGTGGCCATCTCTTTAGGCTGTGAGAAATAGCCTTAAGAACCACTGTAAAGTGGCAATATGTAGTATATTTTGAAATCAGGTAAGATAATGCTGATTTTCTTTTTACTCAAGACCGATTGACTACTCAGAGACTTCACAGGTTCTCTGCAAATTTGAAGACTTTTTTCCTATTTCTCTAATGAACACCATTGGTATTTTGATGGCTACAAAGAATAACTAGAAGCTTCCAGCAGTATAGACAAAGTTGTTTGTTTTTGTTTTTTAAGACAAGGTTTCTCTAGGTAGCATTGGCTATCTTGTAGACCAGGGCTGGCCTTGAACTCAGAGATTCACCTGCCTCTGCCTCCCGAGAGCTGGGATTAAAGGTATGCACCACCACTGCCAGAATTTTTGTTGTTTTTGTTTTTTAATGAGGACATTTTCAACAGTGTTAATCCTTCCTATTCATGAACACTGGATACTCTCATTTATTTATACCCTCTTTCATCAAAGTTTTGTAATTTTTAGTTTTGAGATAGCTCCCCTCCTTTGCTCTTATTATCTTTTTTTGTTTATATTTTTTCGAAACAGGGTTTCTCTGTAGTTTTGGAGCCTGTCCTGGAACTAGCTCTTGTACACCAGTTGCTCTGCCTCCCGAGTGCTGGGATTGAAGGCATGTGCCACCACTACTCAGTTGCTATTATTATCTTCTATAGCTATTATAAGTGAAATTTGTTTTTTTCTTTTTTTAATATTTTATTCAATGTACATTGGTGTGAGGGTGTTGGATCCCCAAGAACTGGAGTTACAAACAGTTATGAACTATCATGTGGGTGCTGGGAATTGAACCTGGGTCCTCAGGAAGAACAGTCAGTGCTCTTAACCGCTGAACCATTTCTCCAGCCCGAAATTTGTTTTTTAAGATAGAGGGAAGTACATAAAAATACAACAGAGTTTTTTGTTTGTTTGTTTCTTTAGGGTAAGAAGCTATTTTTTTTTCTTTCCTATTCACTGATTTTTGCAGTGTTAGAGATTAAATCTATATCTCTCAACTGCACGTGCTGTATCACTGAGCTAGTTCCCCACCCTCACTTCTATTATGTTGATTTTATATCCTCCATATGAATTTGTTCTCACTGTATATGTGTGTCATCTTCAGAGTTTTGTAAATATGCTCAGTTTCTACCAGTGTTACAACTACCTGAGGGGAACTGTTCATAGACTGATTTGGGCTCACAGCTTCAGGTTTCAGGCCATGGCACTCCGGCACATTGCATGATGGGAGAGAGCTGCTCACTGCTATTGCAACCAGGAAGCCAAGGAGGTAATAAATGGAAGAACCCTGAGACATAACTTCCAAAGGCATGCTTCAGTAACCTATTTCCTCCAACTAGGCCTCATCTCCTAGTTCTTCTACCTCCCAATAATTTCATAAATTGTGAACACTTCAGTAGAGTAACTGATAAAGGCAAAGCATTATGATCCAATCGTTTCCTCCAAAGCTCCACCTCTGAATATTGCTATTTGGGAAGTCAAATTACTCTGGGGATGTTTTATATTCAAGTCAGAGAGACAGTTTAACTTCTTCCTTCTCAATCTGGACATCTTTTATTGCTTTCTCTTACCTAACCACTCTGACTAGGACTTGCCTTTCTGTATCAAATAGAAGTGATAAAATGGCCATCACTGTCTTTTTCCATTTTCAATGTTTTCCCATTCAGGATGTTAGCTGTGGATTTTGTGAAAATTGGTAGTTATTATGTTATCAATTCTATACCTAATTTGTTGAGTTTTTGCCAAGGGATATTGACTTTTATCAAATGCTTTTTCTGCATCTATTAAAATAATTACCCTATGGTTTGTCATTATTCTCTTGATATGGTCACCCATATTTACATGTGTTGAACCATTCTTGCACTTCTGAATGAATCCCACTTTACCATGGTCAATCATCTTTTTTAATATGCAACTGGATTTTGCTCAATAGCTTAATGAAGATTTCTGCATCTGTGTTCAAGAGTAATAGTTTAGTTTTTTGTCTTGTTTTGTTTTTTGAGACAGGGCCTCACTATACTACCTTTGAACTCACAGGGATCCACCTACCTCTGCCTAAGTGTGGGCATTACAGACATGCAACACTATGCCAGGCTTTTTCTTATATCCATGTCTGGTTTAGGTATCAAAGTAATGCAGGCACTGAAGAGCGAACTTGGAATGAGTCCTTTCCCCTTTCCAAATTTTTAAAGAGTTTTTGGAGAACTGGTATTAGTCTTTTAGATACTTGACAGAACTCATCAGAGAAGTCTCAGACCCTGGGCTTATTCTATGACAAACTTTTACTGATTCAATCTTACTCATTACTGGACTGTTCTCCATAATTTAATCTTGGTAAATTGCAGCATCCATGAACTTACTTCTCCATTTGTCAAAAATTCTTCATAACTCTCAAGGCTGTACTCATGTGCCATTCTCTCCAATATGAATAGGATATAGTGAGTGGAGGGTCTGTGTTACTCAACTTTCTGAATGGTGCAAGATGTCTCTACTATGTCTAATCAAAATATTGAGAAATATTTGAATGAGAAAATGAGACCACATTATCATAACTGCCTGTTTTCATGTCAGTTTCTTTCAAAAAATATCTATTGTTCACATTTACTCTAGGACAAGTATTATGCTGGAAATATCACCATCACTCAGACAAGCTGCCTCTTCCTCACGGTATTTGTATTCACCGACTTTTATGTTAAAGAAGTATTCTGTAGCTGGGCAGTGGTGGCGCAGGCCTTTAATTCCAGCACTCGGGTGGCAGAGGCAGGTAGATCTCTGTGAGTTTGAGGCCAGCCTGGTCTACAAGAGCTAGTTCCAGGCCAGGCTCTAAAACTACAGCAAAATCCTATCTTGAGAAACCCCCCCCCCAAAAAAAAGTATTCTGTAACATCTGCAATACCCATTATCAACAAATTGTTTCAGAAATGAAAGTAGCCAGGTGGTGGCACAAGTCTTTAACTCCAGCACTCAGGAGGCAGAGCAGGCAGATCTCTGTGAGTTCAAGGCTAGCCTGGTTTACAGACAGCAAAGGCTACACAGAGAAATGTGTCTCAAAAACAAAACAACAAAATAAAAGTACTGGGCTGGGTGTAGTGGCATATGCCTCTAATCCCAGCACTGCAGAGTCCGAAACAGGTGGATCTCAAGTTCCAGGGCAATCAGGGCTACAAAGAGAAACCCTATGTGTGTGGTGGCAGTGGGGGGATTGATTATCAAGACTCTCTAATGTGTTCACTCCTATCAGTTTGATAATTCTTTTCAGGAAACATAAGAATGAGGCTTCCGGCCAGGCGGTGGTGGTGCACACCTTTAATCCCAGCACTCGGGAGGCAGAGGCAGGCGGATCTCTGTGAGTTCAAGGCCAGCCTGGTTTACAAGCGCTAGCTCCAAGACAGGCTCCAAAGCTACAGAGAAACCCTGTCTTGAAAAACCAAAAAAAAAAAAAAAAAAAAAAAAAATGAGGCTTCTGAATAAAGTTTATTTTTTATAAAAGAAGCAATACTCAGAAGACAAGTGACAGCTCAACTTCCAAGTTCCAACACCCATTGCCACAATACACGTGACTTCATCTTTTTAGTCCTTAGCCTCATTTATAAACTGAGAATGATGACTACGCTCTAGGATTCCTTTTAGATATAGTTATGTGACTTTCTACTATTTTCCATAGGTTAAGTATATCTAAGAGAATACCAGGTTCCAGGTTCCAACAAAAGTCACTAACTGGAATTTGCCTGAAAAAGAATCTAAAGATTAGTAAATAGATTCTAGTCATGTAATAAAAGCAGTAAACCAAATACTTAGAAAGAACACATTACCATCAAATTGCTTCAGACTGACATGTAAAAGAATGCTTGGGATTTCCTCTGGGTGACCCTAGCAAATAAAACTAAAGCAGTTATAGTGTGGCAAACCTTACTTTAGTTAAAAGAAAAATAAAATACATATCCAGTAAAAATTAGGAGGTAGCAAGCTTTCTTCTCCAGAAGGAACAGAAATTAGACTACCAATCAAAAATACCACTATATATATATATATGAGGTAACCCAGACCCAGAAAGACAAATATCATATGTACTCACACATAAAGTGGCTTTTAGACATAAAGCAAAGAGAAACCAGCCTACAATTCACAATCCCAGAGAACCTAGACAGCAAAGAGGACCCTAAGAGAGACATACATGGATCTAATCTACATGGGAAGTAGAAAAAGACAAGATCTCCTGAGTAAATTGGGCGCATGGGGACCATGGGAGAGGGCAGAAGGGGAGGGGAAAGAAAGGGAGGGGAGCGGAGAAAAATATATAGCTCAATTAAAAACAATTTTAAAAAAATACCACTATCTGTTTTCTTGCTGGGCATCTTCAAAGTTCAAGGCTATTCCCTCACTAAATCAACAATGTCTAGAAGGCAGGCTATCTATCATTCATCTTTATATTCCCCAAACACACCATTATCTGGCACAATTGTACTACACAAAAATAAACAATAAAAGTTTACAAATATTCTTATAAAGATTAAACTCAATTTAATGACTATACATGAAGAGTCAGTCTATCAGGCTGGAAAAACGGCTCAAGAGTGTTCACTGCTCTTGCACAGGAACTGAGTTGGATTCCTTCCCTGTCTATTTGGCCTCAGCCCTGGAAGCAGAAACTGCTCGTGTCTAGCAAGTTGTAGTACTATATTCTTTAAGGTTTCCTTTTATCCTAGTAGGTGGCCTATTAACTCTTTACATTAAACTTTCCCTTAAAATTTTAAAATGAAATCCAGGTGGATTAAAGAAAAACATGTACCTGGCGATGGTGGTGCACACCTTTAATCCCAGAGCTTGGGAGGTACAGGCAGGCGGATTTCAGTTCTGAATTCAAGGTCAGTCTGGTCTACAGAGTGAGTTCCAGGACAGACGTGCCTACACAGAGAAACCCTGTCTTGGGGGAAAAGAAACGAGAGAGAGAGACTATAAAAGTATTGAAAAATAGGAGGTGGGAAGATCCTTCTAAACCAGAAACCTTAAGATCATAAACTTTAAAAAAAAAATAAAAAAAGGTCAGAGATGTGCATGATGGCGCATGCCTTTAATTCCAGCACTTGGGAAGCAGAGGCAGGGGAATCTCTGTGAGTTTGAGGCCAGCCTGGTCTACAGAGTGAGTTCCAGGACAGTCAAAGATACACAGAGAAACCCTGTCTCAAAAACAAACAAACAAAATAACAACAAAAAGGTCAATTGCAAAAAAATATTGCTTTTTGTACAATTTTTTTAAAAAGTAGGTAAATAACAAACCAGGAAAACAAAATATCTAATACATAGCAAAAACCTAGTACAGTTTATAGAGCATTCCTCTAATTTAACAAGAAAAGAAAGCTGAGATTGCTCAGTCGGTATTTTGCCATACAAGCAGAAGGACCTGAGTTCAATTCCTCATCATCCACACAAAAAGCAAGCCAGATATACACATCTATAACCCCAGCTCTTGTGAAACAAAGACAGGAGGATCTCTGGGCTTTCTGGCCAGCAAATCTCACCAATTTCAGTTGTAACCAGCTGCTCAGTTCTAACCAGCAAGTGCCAAGTTCAGTAAGGGATCCTGCCTCATAAAATGAGAAAGGCTTAAAAAGACATCTAATGTCAATCTTTGATATCCATGCACATGTGTGCATGCACCTGCAAATACACAAAAACATATACACCACACACGCAGGAAAAAAATAACTAGCAAGGATAATTCAATGGGAAAAAATGATATAATAGTCAATTCACAACAAGAACTTAGTCAATGAGGGCCGACCAGCCAGTTCAGTGAATGAAGTAGCTAGCCACACAAGCCTAGGGAGCTAGCTGAGTCTGATCACTAGAACCCATGAAGAAATAGAAAACCACCTCTCACAAACTGTCTTTGACATCTCAGAAGCACTGTGCTATCAGTACACATACCCCAAACCATTAAATAAAGTAATAATAAAATTAAAGTAATAAAAGCATGCCCTACCTGAAAACAATATAATCGCTAAAGCTCAGGGATGGAACACTTACCTGGTATATACAAAGAGCCTGGGCTCATTCCACAGCTCCATGAAAATGAACAAGAGAATCAATCTACTTTTTAAAGCCACCATTTGTCGTCTACCTGCTTCAAACCCTTCAAAGGTTTCATCTCTAAAGATAAAACCACTAATACCTCATACCTTCTCTCTGCTTGCTCCAAGAGAGGGACTCCTGCTCTTCCATCAGACAGGAAAACCAGGACCACCTCCTCTAAATGGCCAAATGCCTCAAATGCATAGTACTGTGTGCCCCTCACAGGTCCTCAGGCAGAATTTTGGGATTCCTTGACTCCTCTATCAGTTGTCAAATATCCAGTGCCATCAGCAAACCCCTCAGGCTATTATCTCAAAATAAAGTTTCCATCAATCATCTTAGTTCAGACTCCACCTTTTCCTGGATTCAGGCCTCCCTTAAATCCTAGTGCCAATCCCCAACCAAAGCAATGTGGGTTTTTGTTTGTGGTTTTGTTTATTCGTTTGTGGGTTATTGCTTTCAGTTTTTTGAAGCAAGTTCTCCCTCAGTAGCCCAGGCTAGCCTCAAACATTGCGGCAATCCTTCTACTTCAGTCTTCTAGTACTGGGAATACAGGCTTGAGCTATCAAGCCCAGCACCTTTTTTTGTTATGTCCACCTTTTCAATGTTTTCCCCTAGTGAAATGGATTGATTCACTTGCTCATTTTTACGGAGTGAAAGCCGATCTTTAAAATGCTTTTGCGGCCCTACAAAATCTGCCCTCCCCTATCTCTGTGATCGCACATCTTTTTTTTTTTTAATTTATTTATTTATTAAGTATATACAGTGGTTTGCCTGCCTGTGGGCCAGAAGAGGGAACCAGATCTCATTACAGATGGCTGTGAGCCACCATGTGGTTGCTGGGAATTGAACTCAGGACCTTTGGAAGAGCAAGCAGTGCTCTTAACCTGAGCCATCTCTCCAGCCCTGTGATCGCACATCTTCCTACTCTCATCCTCACTCTGCTAACACCACTCCAGCCACAACTGCCTCTTCAATATGTTAGATATGTCCTCTTGAAGCTTTGCTTTGTGGCTAATTCCACTTCGTCCTTCAGGTCTCTGCATAAATTTTATCTGTATCGGAATATCTGTATCAGAAATCACTATTCCGACAATTCATTTAAAACCAACCCCAGGGCTAGTGAGAAGGCTTAGCAGTTAAGATCATTTGTAACTCTTGCAGAGGACCCAAGATTAGTTCCTACCCTCCACACCAGGTAGTTCAAACTGTAACTCTTACTCTTGGGAATCTAACACCCTCTTCTGGCTTCTGGGAACCTAACCTACCCCACAAGCACATACACACTTAAGTAATCAAAATAAATAAATAAAACAAGCCCAATGCTTCCTAGGCCCCTGCTCTGCTGTTTTAAGGAGCACTTATTGGCTAAGAATGTATATAACCTGTGTATGTTCAGTACCTGTTTCCCTTCATTAAGGCAGGGCTGTTTACTACCTGTCATGCTCACTGATGGATTATAATTACCAGAACTGTGCCTGACAAGTAGTACACATTAGTAATAATTGAATAAATGCTTTTACACCAGTCTGTGGAATAATCTAATTAATGACTAAATGACTACTAGGAACAGAGACTGGATCTGGTTTGACTCATCTGTATTTCTTAGAGACTAACAGAGGGCTTAGCATAGTCCAGGCACCAACACCTCAGGTGTGGTAGGCATACTTGTAATCCCAGCATTTAGGACATGAAGTGGGACTACTGTCAGCTTGAGATGACCAGAGGTCCGCAGTGAATCAAGACTAACTTGCACTACCTAGCAGGAGACTGTAACAGCCACCCAGAGCTTTTAATGAGGAAATCTACCTTCTCATATACCTTGGCAGGTAAGTAAATGGATACATTTAAATCCATCAGGACGTATCCTTTTAGCTCAGTAGTCTCACAGATATAAAAGCAAGAGTACCAGTGGTTTAGGCCTGCAATTGCAGCTACTACATAAGCTAAGGCTGGAGGATCTTAAATTCAAGGACTGCTGTGTTAGAGTAAGGCCTTGTCTCAAGAGTTAAAAGAAACTAGAGCTATAGCTCAGTAATATAGTCCTTGCTTAGCATGTACAAGGTACTGGATTCAATCCCCAGTAGAAAAAAAGTACACCATCTTAGCACTGCTTATAAAATGAAGAGATTAGCAACCAACCAGAGCATCAGTGGAAACACACAACCAGGCAGGGTATCTCATGTCTGCCATCCCAATACTCTAGAGGATACCGCAGAACATTATGAATTGGAGGCCAATTTGGCTAGACTGGGACCTTGTCTCAATAATAAAAATAAAAATAGGTGGAGAGATAGCTCAACAATTAAGAGAACTGATTATTCTTCCAGAGGACCTGAGTTCAATACCCAGTACTCACATGGTGGCTCACAACCACCTGTAATTCCAGTTCCAGGGATCCGATTCCCTCTTCTGGCCTATGCGGGTATCAGGGACAGACATACATGCAGGCAAAATACAAGCATGCATAAAATAACAAAAATCATTAAAATAATAATGAATAAAAACAAGAAAATTCATCATGCATGCCACACACATGGTGGAATAGACTTTTAATAAGAAAAAGGCAGAGCTCTAGTACAGAAGCAGACAATGGTCCTTCTGCTCTAGTAAACAAACCAGAGGCCCTAGATTCAAATGCTCTGTGTTTGAACCCTGCTTCTCTAACTTACTGTAACTCCAGGCATGTTTAATTTCTCTGTGCTTCAGTCTTTTCATCAAAAACTAGAAGCTACTACAATAGCACTCCCTGCGATGGTTATGGCATGTCACTTGGCCATGTAACCATTTACAGACACACACACACACACACACACACACACACACACACACACAGAGTAATGATAAGTAACATTTAAGTGAGATAAGAAAGTTGCAGACCTTTGTATGTAATACCCATCTATTTTAAAGATTAAAGGTAACATGTCTATGTAACTGAATAAAAAGCAGAACAGAAATCTCACCTCTGAGAAATGGAAAAACATACTTTTACTTAAGGTTTTTTTTCTAATATATAAAGCATCAAGGGGATGGAGAGATGGCTTAGTGGTTAAGAGCACTGACTGCTCTTCCAGAGGACCTGGGTTCAATTCCCAGCACCCACATGATGACCCACAACCATCTGTAACTCTAGTCCCATTGGGACCAGATGCCCTTTTCTGACTCCAAAGGCCTCAGACGAGCACACGGTGCACAAACATGCACACAAAATACCCAAACACATAAAAATAAATTTAAAAAATAAAATAAAAGCATCAAAGGCTTTGCAGTGTTTTGAAGCTAGCATATATTATAAAATGTGTAAATGAAGTTAGAGATATATCTTCAAATACTTATCAGTTCTTTATTGGAAAACATTCAAAATCCTTTTTTCTAACATATAATTTTTAAATAGAGAGATTATATGAAAACAAAATAAAGGGGTCAGTGACATCACTCAGTAAGTAAATGTGACTGCTGTCAAGCCTGTCAACCTCAAAAACCACATAATGAAAAGAGAGAACCAACTCCCACAAGTTGTCCTCTGACCTTGTGGCAAGTATACATACACACACAAACACACACAAATAAAGGTAATTTTTTAAAATTTAATTTTAATAAAGCAAAATCAGGACAAATGCTTCTAACATACAGTTTAGCTTCAACTGAAGTCTGAAAATTTTTACACTTGTCTTTGAATTTTCAAGGGAAAATAATTTAATTAATTGACATTGGTCTATTGAAATGCACCATCAAAAAGCCAAAACTTTCAAAAATTACAAAATAAGAAAAAATGTAAATGGCTACATCACATCTTGCCAATTACATACAAATCTATTCTTAATATACCATATCCTCAGGAAAACAAGCAATGTCAAAAGAAAAAGAGTCAGCAACTGCTACTGACATGACAGGAAAGAAAAATAAAGTCCAAGACTAAATAGTTAAGTTTAATGTCAGTTTGACGCAAAGGAATTCTCCAACTCTTTTGTAGAGATTGAAATTCAAATGTGCTTTTAATTAAAGTTATCACCATGAATCCAACTAATGAAAAAAACTAACTCCCCAAGATGAACTTCTAAGCATACACTGACATAAGGAACTCAAACATATCAAATTCTATCTCCCTTTGAGAACGATAGTTACGGTCACCTATTTACATTAATTTACAATAAAAAAAATTACAATGTAAACTTGAAAAATAGGTAATAACCCTGAACTGGGAATAGCAAGAATTGAGAATATGAGATTCCTCAACGCTAATGTTTTCCTCGATGCTGGGAAATGCTTAGTCACTTCTGCCTATTTGCAGGGAAGACCATTTTCTATCTTGAAAGAGGCAGGAAATGTGGAGTCTAGACTCATGTCACCTGAGTTGTCCGTGGAAAGCAAAAGAAGGCAGCAGCCAGTTAAGCACACCTACCAGAAGCCAGAGCTTTCTCTGTATTCTGTCTGCAGTAACAAAGAGGGTTTGGAAAGTTTTCTTCCCTGACACCAAATACAAAAGGTGAGAATTAAAAGAAGGTCCAAAAAAGCATCCCTGTTTCCTGACAGCTCACCATCTCTTCTCTTCTACTGGTATAAAACACCAAGCGAATTAAAGTCCAGGCTGAACATCACCCCTTAGGCAACTAACAAAACCCCAAACTAGAGGCTAACAAGTTTAGGAGCACACTTCCCAGAGAGCAGCAAGAGCATTAAAATCCGATAACATTGTTTCTAGTTCCCCCCACACAAGAACAAACAGAAAGGTTTTCACAAAAGGTAACTTCAAGAGACTACTCTTGGGAAAGGCCAAATGAAGTACTTCCTGTGTCCAAGCACCTATCCCTACTTACACGTAAAGATGCTAAGCACAAAGGCCAATTAGAGAAATACACCTGCAAGAACTTTCTCAACTGGATACAGAAAATCTTGTCAAGGACCAAGCACATTCTTTCTTTCCAAACATAACTCCACATTGAGAAATTAAAAAAAAAAAAAATCCTGAAACAATGGGTCAAAACTCCGAAGCACAGCTCAGTCCGCTGAAAGGTCAGGAAGGGTTCTAACAACCATTATGGCTTATTTAGGGCAAGGCCTTGTTTCCCTTCCAAAAATATATGAGCACTATTAACAGTTTGTCCTGCACCTGTAAGTCTCCGCTACTGAGGCAGGAGGATAGCTCAGGAGTTTCAGGCCAGCATGGGAAGTGAGACCCCATCGCTTGAAAGGAAGAGACGAAATGGAGAAAAAGACTGATTCCTCGACTTTGGCTTTCACGAGCACCGTTTTCATTTCTAACACTCTCAAAATCATTCTAAGCTATCCTTTTACAGATGAATGTTGCCATCTTTATCGGATGGCCCCCGGCTTGCCCATCTTTCTCGATAAAGAGGCATGAAACAAGCACTCCTCGTGCGTCAGAAAGTGAGGTCCTAAGAGACTAAGAAATATGCCCGGGCTTACCATTAAGCTACACTACCACTCAAAGAAGGCTACCAAATCGTTACCGACCCCAGTTACTTTTACAAGTCAAAGAACACGGTGCAAAGAGCGGGGGAGCGTGGCCTGAGGAGGCGGGGGCGGAGGTGGGGCGAGAGGGCACACCGCCACTCCAGCGCCGAGGGCTCGCTTTTTTTATTTTTCAACGAATTTAGCACATGTTCTCGCTTGCCATCCTCCCCACGGGCGCAACCCACGTGCTAATCTAATCCCACGGCACCTTCCTCTGCGCGCTCCCCCACCGGCTCCCCACGCCCTTCCCCGCGGCCGCCCGCGCCCGCGCCTCCCGCCCCCTCCCCAGCCGGGCTGCCCAGGCCCGCGCCGCCCGCGCGCTCCCGCCTCCGGCCTCGCGGGTCACCCCCGGGCCCGCGCGCGTGCCCTTCCGGCCCCAAGGGGCCCCGCGACGCCGCGCCGGGCAGGGCAGGCCGCGCCCGCCATGGTGGGCGCCTCACCGTCAGGCTGGGGAGCCGGGCCCGGCTGCGCCATGGCCAGGAGGCGGCCTCGGGGAGCCGGGATGGGCGGGGAAGCGGAGTCCCGGGCTGCCGCGGGCTCAGCTGGCGGAGGAGGCGTCGACCGAGCCGCGGCCGCCGCCGCCCAGGGAGGAACCGCTAAGGCTGGAGCCGCCGGCGCCGCCACAGCCCCGGGCAGAGACGGACCGGAGCGCCGACCTCCGCCTCCTCATCCTGACAGCGGGAAATAAGCAGTGCGCAGGCGCGGGGGGATGGGGCGGCACGTGACGCTGGCCTAAGGGGAGGGGAGGGGCCTTTGGAGGGAGGGAGACGGGGTGGGAGGGGGGTCCGGGGACTGAGCATCGGAGGGAAGCTGATGATGAGAGCTAGGCGTGGAAGAGGCTGGTGGCGGGAAAGGCAAGGACTCATGAAGCTCCTGGCTTCCAGAACACAGCTCGGGAGCCCAGCCGCTTCTTCTTCTAGCTGTGTGACCTTGAGAGAGAGTGAGTCCCTTAACCTCACAACCTTGATGAGTACAGTAGCTAAGAAAAGTTTAAATGAGGCGATAAAGTAGGAAGAATTGTTATGGCCAGAACTTGGCCTGGACCCCAGGTCTGATGTGCAAGCCAGTGTACTTTCCACTAAGCCACTATGTCTGACTTTTATGTGACCAGGCCAGGGAAGCTGCTGGAAATACAGGCAGGCGCAGTGCTTGCGCTCGTGACTGGAGAGGAGAAATTACATACAGAAAGTACTGCCTGTATGCCAGGGCAAGAGAGCCAGCCCTAGGCTTCATTCTTTAAAGATTCCTCTCCAGCCCTGCTCAGACCTTGCTGCCTGTCTAAGGAGTCCACATAGTCTGGCACTTCAAGACCAAGTCCTCCTTTCTGTGAGCCCAGAATTCCCTCCCCGCATGGTCTCTCCTTTTCCTATAAGACAGTGTAGACATTTCCCAGAGTGCCAAAGGGCAGCTGTATTCGGAGGAGGTGGCATAGCGCGCTCAGACATTTGAACTGCTCGGTGCATGTTCACAGATCCTTCGTGGTGCCAGTCAGGTGAGGAAAGAAGGCAAGCTACCGGCCAGTAGCCAGAACGCCTCTCAGCATAGAATTCAAGCGCGCATACCCCGAAGTCCAGGGATCTGTGCTATTCTATTTCTTTAGTTTTTCTCTCCTGCAAACCTGGAGATTTAACCTTTAGCATAGTAGGCAAGCACTCCACCATTAAGCTATAACCATAGCTCTTGTTCAATTTTTTTGTTTTGAATCTCAGTCTCCTTAAATTGCCCAGGTTGGCCTTGAATTTGCAACCCTCCCGCTTCAGCCTCCTGAGAAGCTGGGATTTCAAGGCTGGACCACTAAGTCTTACTCTTTTTCTTTTCTTCTTTATTTATTTTGATCCTAGGAATGCTAAATTCAAGTCTGCTCTAGGGTTTTTGCAAAGGTCTCCATTCAAACCCTAATGATCCACATTAGTCAAAGTAGAAGGCTGGACTCTAGTAAGGTTCACAGTTCTTTATTTGTACTTTTGCCTCAGGCCCCACTAACATTAAGAGAGAGTTGATATATTCCGACTCTTAGGTAATTAACATCCCCAGATGACAGACAGGCCTTTGACAGAGCAAACAAAGCCTGGCTCCACCCACCCCCTCATATCTGACCTTCCTGGGTGAGCAAATCCTTGCTCAGCAGGAAGACCTTTAGCCTGAATAGGGCACTCAGTAATCATCTGTCCTGTGGCAATGACTAATAGGAGGCAGGAGCCATGAAGATAGCAGGTGCTGGTGTCCTCCTCCCACTGAGTGAGTAGCATATTTATTGCCATGCAGCCCGGTCCTCAAGACCAAGTTCACTCAGAAGCGATCAGACATCTTGAATGGACACCCAGAGCCCCCTGTGTCAAAAGCTGAAAAGGCAATTCTGAAATCAGCTCGGAGGATCAAGAGTTACTTACCTGTCATAGTCATCTCTCTCTCTGGTTTTGTTTTGTTTTTAGTTTTTTTGTTTGTTTGTTTGTTTTTCGAGACAGGGTTTCTCTGTAGCTTTGAAACCTGTCCTGGAACTAGCTCTTGTAGACCAGGCTGGCCTAAAACTCACAGAGATCCACCTGCCTCTGCCTTCCGAGTGCTGGGATTAAAGGCGTGCGCCACCCCCACCCACCCCCACCCCCACCCCCCGGCTTCTGTTTTTTAAAGACAGGTTCTAGCCAGGTGGTTGGTGGTGCACGCCTCCCAGCACTCGGGAGGTAGAGGCAGGTGGGTCTTTGTGAATTTGAGGCCAGCCTGGTCTACATAGCAAGTTCCAGGACAACCAGCACTACACAGAGAAACCCTGTCTCGAAATACCAAAAAAAAAAAAGAAAGAAAGAAAGAAAGAAAGAAAGAAAGAAAGAAAGAAAGAAAGAAAAGGCAGGTTCTTATGTAGCCCAAGCTAGCCTTGAGCTCACTAGATAGCTTGAATTCCTGATCCTCCAGCCTCGCAAATGCTAGGGTTACAAATCCAGGGCTTTGTGCCTTCTAGGCAAGTACTCTACCAACTGAGCTACACCCCAGTCCCATTTCATATTTTTTAGGTGAACCCTATGACCCAGAAATCAGATATGACTCCTAGATTTATACTAGAGAAAACTAATATATGCTCAAGCCTTCATTGCTACAAAAGTTGTCATTCTTGTTGTCTGAAGGGAATTATGAAATAATTACTTGTCAATTATATTGCATGTGGACCCAATTGTATAAGATTGTATAATGTATAAGACTAATTACTTGTCAATTATATTGCATGCGGACCCAATTGTATAAGATTGTATAATGTATAAGACATGTACAAGAATATTCACAGAAGTATATTTCATTATACACCAAATAAATAAATGACCCAAATGTTCATCAACAGAGATGATTTTGTTTTGTCTTGTTTGGTTTTGGTTTTTGAGACAGCAAAACTGTATCCCTGGTTGGCCTCAAACGTACAGCAATGCTCCTGCCACAACCTCCTGAGTGTTGTGATTACAGGTGTACACCACCACATATGACATTTTTAAAAATATTTTTATGGTTTATTTAACTTTTTTATTTTATGTGCATTGGTGTGAAGTGTCAGATCCCCTGGAACTGGATCTTCAGACAGTTGTGAGCTGCCATGTGGGTGCTGGGAATTGAACCCAGGTCCTCTGGAAGAGCAGTCAGTGCTCTTAACCACTGAGCCATCTCTCCAGCCCCCCTGACTTTGAAACTTGTGTATGCATGATGTATGTGTGCATATATGTTCCCGTGTCTCCAGGCACATGTATATGCATGAAGGTCAGAAGTCTGTCTCAAGTGCCTTTCTCAGTCTCTCTCCATCTTATTTTTTTAGGACTTTTGTTTTGTTTTGTTTTTCCAGACAGGGTTTTTCTGAGTAGCAGCCCTGGCTGTTCTGGAACTTGCTCTGTAGACTACACCAGCCTCAACTCACAGAGCTCCACCTGCCTCTGTCTCCTGAGTGCTGGGATTAAAGGTGTGCGCCACCACTGCCCGGCTATCTCCACCTTATTTTTAATAAGATATCTTTTATTCTTTGACAGTTTCATACATGAAAACAATGTATCTTGATCATATATCAAGATGTTCCCCACTCCCCACAGGCACTCCCATGTGTCCCCCTCCCCACTTTATGTCCAATTGCTCCTGTTTCTCTTTCTTTCCTTTAGTTCAGTCTGTGTGTATGATTGTGCAACATCTGAGTGCCTGGGAGTTAAAAGTGGTTGTGAGCTAGCATATGGGTGCTGGGAACTGAACCTAGCTCCTCTGAAGAGCAACAAGTTTTCTTAACCACTCAGCCATCTCTCCAGTCCCTAGCTGACTTTTCTTGTTGGCTTCATCATGTGCAGTTGAGTTCATGACTGCCGTGCCGTGATCCAGAAGATAACATTTCACAGCACTCCTGCGGGTCCTCTGGCCCTTCTTCCCAATGTTCCTTTAGCCTTGGCAGATGGGGGGAATGGTGTGAGACAGATGTCCCACTTAGGACTGAGCATTTATTCTTGGCATTTTGGCCAGTTATGAGTCTCTGCATTAACTTTGGCCCACTTTTCTGGGCCAAAGTTGACTATCAGTAATTGATATGTATGAACATAAGTATTTAGGAGGCAGTCTGATCAGTTTGCCCACTTAGCAAGACAACAATATGACCTTTGACCTCCAAGGCTATAGACTTTGAACCAGGATTACAGTACCAGGCATGCATTCTCTCCTGTGGAGCAGGCCTTCAATCCAAAAGTGTTGGTCATCCTCATAACCTGCTGCCATGACGACATCAGCCGGCCCATTTCACCCGCTAGGATTGTAGCATGCAGGGTTCCCTGCTGGGTAATAGTGTTGGTAGAGTGGCCTGCCATAGTATTTTCTGGTCCTATGAAAGCTAGTCAGCAGGAAGGGAGTTTTCAGGTCAGTTCCAGATTGGTTTCTGGACCAAAGTCCAACCTTATTTTTTTGAGACAAGGTCTCTCACTGAATCTGAAGTTCGTTACCACAGCTAGACTAGCTACCCAACCAACTCCAGGGAATGCCCGTCTGGCTTCCCCGGCGCTGGGGTTACAGTTACACGGGTTCTGCAGATCTGAACTCAAGACCTCATGCTTGCATGGCAAGAGCTTTTAATGACGGAACCATCTCCCAGGTGGGGTGTGTGTGTGTGGTGTGTGTGTGTGTGTACAGGTATGTTTTCCATGTATATGTGAAGGTCAGAGGTCATCAGGTACCCTCCTCTATCACATTCTGCCTTATTCCCTTGGGAAAAGGTCTCTCGCTGAACCCGGAACTCTCCATATTTTGATCTGCACCAGCAGCCACCAAGCTCAGTGAATCCTCAGCAACTCAACACCGGGGTTATAGGCACACATGGCCACACCCAGCTTTTTATATGGGTGCAGGGATCTGAATTCAGGTCCTCATGCTTTTGTAGCAAGTGCTCTTACCACTGACCCCCAATTGCTTTAATCGAGTAAGCACACAGTCACATAGTCAATGCAAATGAATTTCAAGAACTTTTTTTCTTTTTCACAAACAGAATCTTGCCACATAGCACAAGATGGCCTGAAGTCACTATGCAGCCCAGGCTTTCCTCAAATGCTCCAGATCTTCTCACCAGCCTCCTGAGATCACAGGCATGTGCTGCAACACCCAGTTCTTCACAAACATCATTTAGAGAGAGGAAAACTATAAAATCCTTCTATTCAACTTATGTAAAGTTCCAAAACAGGAAAAAGTAGCCATTCTGAATAAACAGTAAACTGTAAAGATAGGAAGAGAGTATCACAGGATAATGATCACCACAAAGAGGGTTCGGAACTAAGGAGGGAGTGGCATGCCATCAGGAAGGACTCTTAAAAGCCTACCTTTATGCTGGGCGATGGTGGCACATGCCTTTAATCCCAGCACTCAGGAAGCAGAGCCAGGCAGACGTCTGTGAGTTCGAGGTCAGCCTGGTCTACAAGAGCTAGTTCCAGGACAACTAGGACTGTAACACAGAGAAACTGTCTCAAAAAACTGGTGGGGAACCAGGTGTTGGGGTGCACACCTTTAATCCCAGCACTTGGGAGGCAGAAGCAGGTGGATCTCTGCGAGTTCTAGGCCGGCCTGGTCTACAAGAGCTAGTTCCAGGACAGACTCCAAAGTTACAGAGAAACCCTGTCTTGAAAACAAAGAAACAAACAAAAAACGGTGGGGGCAGGAAGCCTACCTTTATAGGGTGCTGGCAATGTAATAGTTAACACCCTGATCTATTTAAACTACATAATTGATCCTCTATAGCCACGGATTCTTTTTCCAAGATTCAAACAACTGCTTATCAGAAATGTTTGAAGGAAAACTCATGTGTTTTGGGTGTGATCAGAGGTTTTCTATTGTCATTATCCCTAAACAATATGGCATAACAACTACTTTACAGCCTTTACGCTGTGTTAGGAACTGTAAGTAGCTTAGAGATAACTTAGAGCCTCAACCTTCCTAATGCTGCGACCCTTTAATACAGTCCATCATGTGGTGGTGACCCCCAACCATAACACTAGAGAATCAAAAGAAGGAAATGTCTCTTTTGTCTCATGGTTCCAGAGACCTTGGTCCATCGTTGCCTGGCTCTTTGTTTCTGGACTTTTGGTGAAGCACAGCATCATGGCAGACGGGCATGGCAGAGCAGACTTGCTCATCACATGTCTGACAACCAAAAAGAAAAGGAACTAGGAAGTGATTAGGAACAAAATATATATCTTTTCCAGGGCATGACCTCATGATCTACTTCCTCCAAAGAGCTCTCAACTCCCGGTTTTCCACCTCTTCCCAGTGAGGCTATTATATTATGAATCCATCAATCAAAAAAAAAAATCCATCAGGTCAGAGTCCTTAGGATTCAATTATCTCCCCAAAGCCTCTAATCTGGTGACCTTGCCTTTAACATGTGAGCATCCAAGGGATAATCAAACAAGAACACTGTGGATTTGAGCGTGAGGGTCTTGAGCATCCCCAGCCTTTGGTATTTGGGCAGCGGGTACTCTGGAGCCACTGCCCACAGATATGAAAGATTGTCTTTCAATCTGAGAGACACAAATTTTGATGTAGTTCAGGTAAGAAAGGCAGTGAGTGCAGCAGTGTGAGGAATGTCCCCTCCCCATGGGCTTAGCTGTTTGAACACTTGGTCCCAAGTTGACCGTGGAGTTAGAGAAGTGTATAGAACCTTGGGAAGTGTGGCCTTGCTGGAGGAAGTATGTCACTGGAAGTAGGCTTTGAGGGCTTCTCACACCACACCCTGTTTGCTCTCTCTGCTCTTTGTGTGTGGTTGAAGATGCGATTTCTCGGCTTCCACCTGCTGCCATGCCTCCCTCACATTGTGAACCTCACCTCTGGCACTGTGAGCCAAAATAAACAGTCTTCCATAAATCTCATTTGGTCATGGTGTTTTAGCACAGAAATGAAAAAAAAACTGATAGAGACAGGAATCTTTGCCAGTTACAAGCTTAAAATGAGGGCATTTGGGCTGGTCCAGTAGCACATGCCTATAATATCAGCTTCTCCAGGGACTGAGACGGAAGGGTTTTACAGATGTTCTGGAAGCTAGTTTAGTAGTTCCTCAAAATGTTCAGCATAGACTTACCAGATGATCCAGTAATCATAATAAATACTTTTCCTAGCTATATACCCAAGTGAAATGAAAATGTGTGCCAAGGTCTGGAGAGATGGCTCAGCAGTCAAAAGCACTTTTTGCTCTTGTAAAAGAGTCGGGTTCACCAGGCGGTGGTGGCGCACACCTTTAATCCCAGCACTCGGGAGGCAGAGGCAAGCAGATCTCTATGAGTTCGAGTCCAGCCTGGTCTACAAGAGCTAGTTCCAGGACAGGCTCCAAAGCTACAGAGAAACCCTGTCTTGAAAAACCAAAAAAAAAAAAAAAAAAAGAGCCAGGTTCAGTTCCTAGAACCCAAGTCATGGCTCACTACCATCCATTACTCCAGTTCCAGAGGACACGATGTTCTCTTCTAGTCATGAGCACTGCATACATGTGGCACACATACATGCAGACAAAACACTCATCCACATAAAATACAAATAAGTTTTAACAAAAAAAAGCATATTGCATATTAATCCCAGCAGTCGGGAGGCAGAGGCAGGTGGATCTCTGTGAGTTCAAGGCCAGCCTGATCTACCAGAGCTAGTTCCAGGACAGGCTCCAAAGCCACAGAGAAACCCTGTCTCGAAAAAAACCAAAACAAATAAATAAATAAAAGCGCACACACCAGCATTCACAACTGTGCCATAAGGAAATGCCCCTAATGCCCCTCAATTAACAGTGACTAGCAGCCTTTTGTCACTGTGGCAAATATTGACAAATAAAGCCTTAAAGGAGGAAAGAACTGTTTACAGTTTGGGAACATCCAGCCCAGTCAGTTTCCTCCACCGAGGACTGATTCCAGTACCTGCACTGCACACAGTACCCTGCACACAGCACCCTGCACACAGCACCCTGCACAAAGTACTCTCCACACACAAGGCCAGTGCTCTGCCATTGGGTTACACTTAGAGGACTGGAGAACAAATGCGGCGAACTCCCCAACCAGCGAGGAAGAACGACCACCATTCAAGGATTCTTCTCAGATCACGCTTTATTGGAGAGCCTCTTGATTGAAGGGAGAGCGGGAGGCGAGAGAGAGCAAGATCTGAATGGCGGCTGCTTATATAGGGAGATGTGACGCGACTCATACCTTGATTGGCTGCTATGTGCTCGCTGGCACCAGAGTCCTCGGGATTGGTTAGGGACACCTAGGTTATTGCGCATGCGGGAAGCGCCTGGACGCTCAGTCCTGAAACATTGCCAAATATGGAATTGTTTACTTCCAAACTGCGAGGATGCAAGCGCCATCTTGTAATGGCGTTTGTGCCTATAGCTCCCTGCTAACAAAAGCTTTTAACTTGAGAAAGTCCAATATATTGTCTTACTTACATTTCTAGTGCTGTGATAAGATGCCATGATCAAGGCAACTTGAAGCATTTATTTGGGGCTTATAATTCAGAGGGTTAGAGTCCATGAGCATGGAGTCGCAGCTGAAAGATAACATCTCGAACAGCAGGAAACTGAGAGAGTGCACTGGGGTGGTGGGAGGCTTTTGAAACCTTGAGGCCACCCCCAGTGACAAACCTCCTGCAACACCACCTCCTCCACTCCTCCTAATCTAATCCTTCCCAAACAGTTCTACCAAACTGAGGCCCAAGTATACAAATGCCCTAGATGTATGGAGGGCACCTCATTTAAGTCATCACTTGTATACTTTTTCTTCTGTCTCTTACACTATTTTTTAAAGATTTATTTATTCATTATGTATACAGTGTTCTGCCTACATGCCTACAGGCCAGAAGAGGGCACCAGATCTCATTATGGATGGTTGTGAATCACCCTGTTTTTGCTGGGAATTGAACTCAAGACCTTTAGAAGAGAAGCCAATGTTCTTAGCCACTGAGCCATCTCTCCAGCCCCATGGTACTTACGCTATTAATGTTATGTCTAGGAAAATAATGGCTGGAGTGTGTATGGTATGACAGTGCATGTCTATAATCCCAGCTCTTGAGAGGCTGAATCAAGGGGACTGAATTCAAGGATAGTTTGAACTGAGAGAGAGACAGACAGACAGAGACAGAGACAGACACAGACAGACAGACAGACAGACAGACAGACAGACAGACAGACGGACAGACAGAGAATTGACTGACTGATTCAAGGTTGTTTCTGTTTTCTTAGAGTTCAATGGTGTCTTTAGGTCTTTGACCCCATTTTCAGTGATTTTTGTCTTTGAGGTAAGGTAAAAGCCCAACTTCATTCTGCAACACGCACATATTGATTTGTCTATCACCATTTCTTAAAGATACAGTGCCTTTCCATGACGAAGTATATCGATGTCCGTGTTAAAAATCAATTGACCGTAATGTACAGGTCTCGGTTTTAGGACCTCAAGTCTATTCTATTGATTCTTATGATGAAATTTATGCTGGTTCTACACTGTTCTGATTACAGGAACTCTGTAATGAGCCTGTCTGTCTGTGTATGTGTGGGGGTGGAACATGTGGTGAAGCCAGACATCCTAAAGAGTCGTTACTCAGGAGTCATTCACCTTGATTGTGTCTCTCGGGCCTGAAGCTCACCAAGTAGGTTAGACTGGCCAGACAGTGAGCTCAGGGATCCCCCTTTTCCTACCTCCTCAGCACAGGGATTACAATGTTGTGCAACCACACCCATCTTTTTACATAAATTCTAGAAGTGAAACTTGGGGGCCTTGTGCTGGCACCACAAGCACACAAGCAGTGTAACAAGCCGGGCATCTCTCAGCCTGCATCGTAGTAAGTTTTATTTTGTTTCATTTTGTCTTTTAAGACAGGGTCTCACTGCATGGGTGCTGGTAACCAAATCTGGGTCCTCTGCAAAAGCAGCAAGTGCTCTTAACTACGAGCTATCTCTTTAGCCCTTGGATAGTTCTTCATTGCTTTGGCAGCAATCCTGGGGGTAAAGAACAAGCAATAAAGAAATGTAGCAGAGGAATGCTTGCTGAGAAACATTTCCAAACATCTCAAGGCACTGCTACTCTTTTTCAAAAGTCAAAAACCTAATAGCTAAATTCAGATTCCCTTCTGATGGAATATTCTGAAAGACCACAGCCACAGTTTGCATTAAACACTTTAGGGATTGGCTTTACCAAATTAAAATAGAGCTTCAAAAATAGTTGTGCAAGCCAAGAAGTCTCATCATCTAACTCACTTCATATTCATAGTTCTTGTTCATATTCCCAAATCCTTAAAAAAAAATGTGTCTCCTATGTGAGACACACAAGGTTTATTTTGTTTTGTGTTCCTAAGGCAGAGATGTATAGCCCTGACTGTCCTGGAACTCACTCTGTAGACCAGGTTGTCCTAGAACTCAGAAATCTACTTGTCTCTCTCTCTCTCTCTTTTCTTTTTTTTTTTTTTTTTTTTTTTTTTTGGTTTTTCAAGACAGGGTTTCTCTGTGAAATAGCCATGCCTGTCCTGAAACTCACTTCATAGACCAGGCTGACCTCGAACTCACAGAAATCCACCTGCCTCTGCCTCCCAAATGCTGGGATTAAAAGCATATACCACCACCACCTGGCTTAATAATGATTTTTTTTCTTTTGGCTTTTCGAGACAGGGTTTCTCTGTAGCTTTGGAGCCTGTCCTGACACTAGCTCCTGGAGACTAAGTTGGCCTTGAACTCACTGAGATCTGCCTGCCTCTGCCTCCCGAGTGCTGGGATTAAAGGTGTGCTCTGATCATTATTTTTAAGTATAATGTTTTGGGGGCTGGAGAGATGGCTCGGTGGGTAAGAGTTCTTACTGCTCTTCCAGAGGACCCCGGTTCAGTTCTCTGCACCCACTTAGTGGCTCACAACTGTCTGTAACTCCAGTTCCAGAGGATCCAATGCAGGCTCTGGCATGCATATGATGCACATACACTCAAGCACATATACAGCCGCATAAATACATACATACATACATAATATTTTAAATATATAATGTTTTTATTAATTCCTTGAGAATTTTATACATACATACAATGTAGTTTGATCGTGTTTACCTCCCACTCTTCTCCCTAAGTATTGTGAGATCCACTCCCACTTCCTTATCCCCTCCCAACCTTGTGTACTCTCTGCCTCTGCCTCTCTCTATAATCTATAGATAGGTAGGTATAGGTATCACCAAAGCCAGTTTGCACTGCCGTAAGCCTACGGGTGTGGAACCATCCACTAAAGGGTGGTAGATCTACAGGGACCACACCCTAAAGAAAACTGACTCTCCCTCTCCCCTAAACCGTCACCTAACAGTAATCCCTCAGCTAGGGATGGGACCTGTGACCTCCTCCTGCTGCCGTGCTGGAAAGCTGACTGGCTTGATCTGCTGCTCTGGGTCCACAGTCTTGTCATGTCCTGAAGACAACATTCAGTCCCAGTCTTCCCTGAGTTCTGGTGCTCCCCCATGGCCCCTGAGCCTCAAGGATGCAGACGTGCCATTGGTGGCCGAGCAGTCCACAGATGTTTATCTATATTTTAGCCAGTTGTGAGTTTTTTTCCTTAACTGCCATCTTTGGATATATTTGTTTCCTTCTTTTTTAAAAACTTGTCACCAAGTGTAGGGGTGCATGTCTTGAATCCCAGCACACAGGAGGCAGAGGCTGGCGGCGGATCTCTGTGAGTTCAAGGTCAGACTGGTCTACAAAGTGAGTTCCAGGACAGCCAGAGCTACACAAAGAAAGCCTATCTGTCTCAAAAAACAAACAAAAAAAGTTTATTTGAGCCAGGCAGTGGTGGCGCACGCCTTTAATCCCAGCACTCGGAAGGCAGAGGCAGGTGAATTCCTATGAGTTCGAGGCCAGCCTGGTCTAGTTCCAGGACAGCTAGGAGGACTGTTACACAGGGAAACCCTGTCTCAGAAAACAAACAAACAAAAAAAAAAACAAAGAAAAAAGTTTGTTTGTTTTTAGTTGTATGTATGTATATATGTGTATGTATGTGAGCCTGCTTGAGTATATGTCTACCACATTGTGGGGAGTACCTGTGGAAGCCAGAAAAGGTTATTGGATCATCTGAAACAGGAGTTACAGATGGTTGTGAGCCACCATGTGGGTGCTGGGGACTGAATGCAGGTTCTCTGCATGAACAGCAAGTGTTCTAAACCACTTAGTCAGTGGTTCTCAACCTTCCTAATACTGCGACCCTTTAATACAGTTTCTCATCTTGTGGCCCCCAACAACAAAATTATTTCCATTGCTACTTCATAGCTGTAATTTTGTTACTGCTATGAATCATAATGTAAATATCTGTCTCTGATGGTCTTAGGCGATGCCGTAAAAGGGTCATTTGACCCCCAAAGGGGTCATGACCCACAGGTTGAAAACCATTGTACTATGTCTTCTCTCCAGCCCCATTGGGTACAATTCTCATGGCTGATCTAAAATATTTAATAGAGCCAGGTGTGGTTGAACACAATTGTAATCTCAGAATGTGGGCTGCCGAGGCCAACCTTGAATATACAGGGAGACTATATGTAAATTAAAATGAAATAGCCCTGATATAAGATAGTACCTGCCTTCAATGCCAGCATTCATTCAGTGGGAGCTGAATGCAGGAGAATAAAGATTTCAAGGGTATTTTCAGCTACATAACAAATTCCAATTAAGCCTGGGCTACATGAGACCCTGTCTCTAAATAGCCAAGCTAAAAATATTAAATAATAAAATAAACTAAGAATAAAACTTTTTTTTGGTTTTGGTTTTTCAAGACAGGGTTTCTTTGTAGCTTTGGGGCCTGTCCTGGAACTTGTTCTGTAGACCAGGCTGGCCTTGAACTCACAAAGATCTGCCTACCTTTGCCTCCCAGGAGCTGGGATTAAAGGTGTGTGCCACCACTGCCCGGCCAAGAACAAAACTCTTAATAAGTCCAATGTTTGAACTTCCTTAGTCACAGCTTTTATTGACTTTTCTTTTTTCTTTCTTTTTTTTCTTTTTTGTCTGTGTGAAACTTATGTTTTTGTCTCTTTGCATATCTCATTCTTGGTTGGAAAGTATTTTATTTATTTGTTAGTTTATTTTGGTATTTTGAGACATGGTTTCTCTGTGTAGCCTTGACTGTTCTGCAACTCTGTAGACCAGGCTGTCCTCACACATGGAGATCCTCCTGCCTCTTCCTCCCGAGCCCTGGGATCAAAGACGTGCGCCACCACACCCAGCTGAGGCTGACTATTTTAAATAATGAAGCATGGTAACTCTGGAATCAAATCCTCTGTCCTATCCCCAGTATCTATCATGGAAATCAAATCCTCTGTCCTATTCCCAGTATCTATCATGGAAATCAAATCCTCTGTCCTATCCCCAGTATCTATCATTGTTTTGCTATTTCTGCCAATGGTGTTGAAGGTGTCTCCTGGACTAACTCGGTGACGTGCCCTCTTAACTAACCTAATGGCCAGCTAACAACTCGATCGAGATCTCCTTACATGCCTTCAATTGACAAGAACCACAGTTCGAATGCTCCAATGCCATTGACAACTCTGCCTCACACTTCATTTCTTCCTTGTGAAAAGCCCTGATGTCAGCCAGAGGTGAGAAACTGAGAGTTCCTCAGGTGCTTTCTTAGGCATATGAATTAAACCAAAGGACATATTCATGTATCCTTCTAGAATACCAAACATAAAATAGAGACCATTAACCCCCTCTTCAGACAGCTCATTCACCGGCTTTTCAAGTCCACACCGGCTAGCTTAAACGAATGCTCCTCAGCTGCCACAAATGCCCGGGGGTAGGAGCGTTCACACTGGCGAGCTCTGAGCCAGTTCAAATAAAGACAAATCTTAGGAGTAGAGCTGCCAGCCACATGAAACAGGGACGGGTCTGTGCCAAGTTTCAAACCCAGTTTCTTGGTGGGGGGTGGATGTGTCAAACCTGTCCTGTCCCCTCGAATGCGGCTCATTACAGATTCCGTGTAGTTATGCCATAGACTAATTAGAAGGGGATAGGATTAGGCTCTGGTCCCTCGGCACAAAGTCAACTGGTCATTCCAAGTTTTCTTTGTAAAGTGGATTCAGGTTAGCAAGACAGCAGAGAATTGGCTGCCTGGTTAGGCCACCTCAGATTTCTTCTTTTATGTAAGGATTTGAGAGGGAATTTGGTTGCCATGCCAACTAAAAGTAGTCTGCTCGGAAAATATGGCTATTATCTTGGGAGTCCTGAGTTTTTTGGAAGATCAGAGAGTGCGAATGTTTCTTTGGTCCAAAGGGAAGGCCCCTGCAATTCCTCCCCTTTGGCAGTAGGGCACATTTGGGGCTTTGAGTTTCCCTTATAAACGTGACTCATAGGTAAGTGTCTTCATGATCATACAGAGTTCTTACTGTTCTAGGCAAAGAGAAGCCATTATGGGTTATTACTAGAACTTTTTGGGTTTTTTGTTTGTTGCTGTTATTATTATTATTATTTGCAATTTTGCCTTTTTCCCCCTGGAGCTAAGGCAACCCAGGACCTTGCACTTGCTGGGCAAGTGCTCTACCACTGAGCTAACACCCCCAATCCTAATTAAAGGTTCACTGATAATATTCTGGACTGGGTAATGTTTTGTAGGATTCTCCTTCATTCTGTAGAATGAACAGCATCTCTGGCCTCTTCCCACTAGATGAAGGTATTACTTTCCCAATTGCCAAATGTCCCATGAAGGCAAAATCACCCAAGTGAACTCCACACATCACTGATTTCCACACATCTTTCCGGAGCCATATCTTAGTTTTCTATTGCTGTGATAAAACACCATGATCAAGGCAACTTATATAAGGATTCATGGGGCTGGAGCAATGGCTCAATGGTTAAGAGCACTGGCTGCTCTTCCAGAAGTCCTGAGTTCAATTCCCAGCAACCACATGATAGCTCACAACCATCTGTGATGAGATCAGGTGCCTCTTCTGGCCTGCGGGTCACTCTACATAGCCCTGCTCTCCTGAAACTCACTGTGTAGACCAGGCTGGCCACACAGACATCTGTCTGCCTCTGCCTCCAGAGAGCAAGGATTAAAGGTATGTGCCACTATACCCAGCTTAGAAAATTAATGTGGACTGGATATTAGATGTTACTAATTCTTTTCTTCGCAGTTGGAAATTAATCTCTCTTTTTTTGCCCTCTCTCTCTCTTTTGTAGTCCTGGGCACCAAACTTGAAGTTCTTCCATGCTAACCACATGCTCTCCCACTGAGCTACCCCCAATCTTATTCTCTAATTTCTTAGATGTAATGCAGCTATTTGATGTAAGTGGAGTTTCTCCGTGTCCCAGCAGTCACTCCTAAATAACCACACAGAGACTTTTTTTTTTTTTTTTTGGTTTTTCGAGACAGGGTTTCTTTGTAACTTTGAAGCCTGTCCTAGAACTAGCTCTTGTAGACCAGGCTGGCCTCGAACTCACAGAGATCCGCCTGCCTCTGCCTCCCAAGTGCTGGGATTAAAGGTGTGCGCCACCACCACCCGGCTCACACAGAGGCTTAATATTAATTATAAATGCTCAGCCAATGGTTCAGGCTTGTTACTAGCTAACGCTTACATTTTAAATTAACCAATTTTCATTCCTTTACTTGCTGCCATGTGGCTCGTGGCTTATTACCTCATTTTGTACACTTCCTGCTTTCTCTGCATCTACCTCCAGACTCCTCTCTTCTTCCTCCCAGCATTTTCTCTGTCCCCTAAATCCTGCCTAACTATCAACCAATCAGCTTTTTTATAACAATGAAAGCAATATATATTTACAGTGTACAAAGATTGTTCCACAGCAATTTGAGAAAAATCTTTATTCCAGTTTTGAAATGTACCAGCTAAAATTAAGTGACCAGGACAGAGGAGAGAGGGAGGAGAGAGAAAGGAAGAGTACAAATCTTGGGAAAGTATTAGCATTTGATGAACTTCACTGAAGAGCATATGGGTGTTCAATGTCACTATTCTTCCAGCTTTGGGGCAAATTTGAAAATTTTCAAAATAAGTTGAAGATAAATAGGATAAAATTTGTAGAGAAAAAAAAATTAAGAGGCCAGAAATCACCTAGAGAGAATATAAATAGAGGAGAGAAGTGACTGGGCAGAATTCTCAGGAGGTCAAACAGACAAAAAAGAGGAAAAAAAAGGAGTATGTGAGCATGCATGTGTGTGCATGTGTGTGTGTGCGCGTGTGCATGCATGTGTATGCGTGCACGAGTAGTGTGTGTAGCCCTGGAATCATAAGAACCTGTTGCAGAGTGGACCAAGCATTCAGCAGTCTCAAATGCTAAGAAGTTCAGTAAGATGCCAACAGAAAAACCAAACAAATCTTGGCTTTGGCAAGATGTAAGTCATTAGTGACCTTGATTCCAATTGGAGTCGTTTAAGGCAAAGTTGGAGATGAAGACTTTGAGTTTGAATAGATCATCTGAATGACAAAGTGTGTTAGGAAAGAGAACAGTCAGGTGTAAGAGGACACAGGCTCAAAGCAAGCTTTTGTTTATGGCTTTGTCATGAGGGATATTAAGAGATATGTTAATGCCAGCAGAATGATCCAGAACAGTATGAAAGGGGAGATTACAGGCACAAGCCGAGTAGGGGAGAGGGGATGAGTTACAAAAAAATGAATGGAAGAATTGTACTGGTGGAAAGAGAAAATTTCAACAGACCCACTGGTTTCTTCTGCTTTCTCTGGGCACCAAAACACCATTTGGACGACGGAGAGATGTGGGAGATTTGAAGAGAGAGAAAAATGAAATGATAGCTCAGAAAATAACAGAGAACTTCCGAGGAAAGCGGACAGACTAGCTGGGCAACGCTGCAAATTCATTTAAGACTTGTGTCCGTGTACCGAGAGAGAGTCCGGTGAAAACGGTGAGGTTGTGTTCTCTTCCAACCTGTTTGGAGGCAAATGTACAGACTAAGAAGATAATTTGAATTAACAAGATACAAGGGACTTTTGTGTCCCCACCCCTAATACTGAACTACATTCTTGGAAAGTCTCATGTACTGAAACCACTTTCCAGCATTCCTTACATAACCCCTACCCTAACAGTCCTAGTGAATAAAATAATCCTTTTCCTAACATAAAAGCTAAAACTGGGTGGGGTGGAAGGGTGGCTCAATGGTTAAGAGCACAGCCCTTGCAGAGGATCACAGTTCAGTTCCCAGCATCCACAACAGCTCCAGAAGATCCAATGTCCTCCTCTGACCTCTGTGGGTGAATGTGTACAGAGTGTGCATACTCGTGCTCTCTCTCTCTCATTGAATAAAAAACTACAATTGCCAGAATTGCCAGGTATTTGCTTCCCCCAGACTCCTTTACAGTTAAAGACAAGTTCACCACCCATCTTAGTCACTGTTCTATTGCTTTGAAGAGGCATCACAACCAAGGCCACTCTTATGAAAGAAAGCATTTAACTGGGACTTGTTTGCTGTTAGAGAGGTTTAGTCCATTCTCATCATGGTGGGGAACATGGTGACAGGCAGGCAGGTGCTTGAGCAGTAGCTGAGAGCTACATCCTGATCCGTAGACAGAGAAAGAGAGCCTAGGCCTGGCTTGGGCTTTTGAAACCTCAAAGCACAACTCCAGCGACATAAATCATCTGACAAGACCACACCTCCTAATCCTTATAATCCTTTCAAATAGTGCCACTCCCTAGTATTCAGATATATGAGCCTATGCCGGCCATCAATTCAAACCACCACACCACCTGTGTACATCCAATTAGTTGCACTGTCCGTAATTTTGAACCTAGAGCTAGGAAGTAAGCAGAGGTAATGAAGCATCAAGCTGTGGCAGAGGTGTCAGCAGGGCCAGCAGAGGCCTCCAGTTTCCAGTGCCAACAGCAAGCACTAGCAGCTCCAAGTCACTACTCCCGCAATGCAGCAGCTGAGAGGTGGTCGCCGGGGCAGCTGTAGGCCACAAGGTTAGCGATGGTTCTTACTTCCAAACCTCAGGGCTGGCCCTCCAAGTCTCCAACAATTCTTTGTTTGTCTTTGCTTGGGAAATACTTCATTACAAAATGATACCATAATTATCGCCAAGCCACTGAGTTCTTTTCGGATCATGTGGGCAAATTCAGCTGCCTCCAAAGAGCACATTTTATAGGGTAACCAGACAAATACAATTTGTCATAATAAATACACTTTACAAATTTTCTGGTTATCCCAAACTTGTGGTTAAAGGTTACATTCCTCTGAGGTTATACAACAAAATGTCTCTGTGTTCTCATAGATGAATATCTCAGGGAACCTCTTGGTTTCCTTCTCCCTGGATGGTGAACACAGTGAGAGGAACTGTTACCTCTCAGAATGACAGCGATGCTAGCAAGAGTGGTGGAACTGTAAATTAGATCTTTGGTAACACCTGGCTGTCCTCCCACACTGCAATAACCTGTCCTTCCTACTTCAAACAGAGGACTAAACAGAACAATAGCATTTACAAACTGTTTTGGCAAAATGCATCATGTTGCCAGGCAGTTGGTGGCACACACCTTTAATCCAAGCACTCAGGAGGCAGAGACAGACCTCTGTGAGGTCGAGGCCAGCCTGGCCTATAAAGCAAGTTCCAGGATGGGCTCCAAAGCTACAGAGAAACCCTGTCTCAAAAAACCGAAAGGAAGAAAGGAAGGAAGGGAGGGAGGGAGGGAGGAAGGAAGGAGCAAAGAAACAAAGAGAAAAGAAACAAAGCAATATGTCTTCTTTCCAGTTTCTCACCAAATAGCTGTTGTTTAACCAAAGTCTGTGTGTGTGTGTGTGTGTGCATGTGTGTGTGTGCGTGTGTGTGTGTTCATATGTATGCATTCTCATGTGAAGGTCAGAGATCAACCTTGGGTGGTATTTATCAGGACCTGCCTGCCTTGGTTTTTGTTTTATTTTATATCTATTTATTTATTTATTTATTTATTATTTTTTGGGTTTTTTTGAGACAGGGTTTCTTTGTAGCTTTGGAGCCTGTCCTGGAACTCATGCTGTAAACCAGGCTGGCCTCATACAGAGATCACCTGTCCCTACCTCTGAAGTGCTGGGATTAAAGGTGTACACCACCACCACCCAGCTTTATTTTTAACTTTTTTATTTGTTTGTTTCTCCTCTCATCTTGTTTTTGTTTGGTTTCTTTCCCTATATAGATCTAGCTGGATCTGGCTGTCCTGGAATTTATGTAAACCAAGCTGGTCTAGAGCTCAGAGAGCTCCATCTGTTCCCCCGAGAACTGGCATCACAGGCAACGGCCATCATGCCTGGTTCTCATTCTGTTTTTTCGAGCCAGGGTCTCTCACTGGGACCTGGGGCTTGATGGTTGGGCTAAGCTAGCTGATAGCTAGCTGATCAGCAAGCCCCAGGGATCCTCAGCCCTGGGATTACAAACATTCACTATCACACCAAGCTTTGCTTTCTTTCTTTCTTTCTTTTCTTTTTTTTTTTTTTTTTTTTTTTTTTTTTTTTTTTTTTTTTTTTTTTTTTTTTTTTTTTTTTTTTTTTTTTTTTTTTTTTTTTTTTTTTTTTTTTTTTTTTTTTTTTTTTTCCGAGACAAGGTTTCTCTGTCCTGCCTGTCCTGGAACTTGCTCTGTAGACCTAGCCTCAAACTCACAGAGATCTGTCTGTTTCTGCCTCCCAAGTACTGGGATCAATGGTGTGCACCACCAGCACAGGCTTTTTTAAAACATACGTTCAAGGAGTGGAACATAGATTCTACTACTTCCAAGCACTTTACCGGGAAGGTTCTAGTACTTCCAAGCACTTTCCCAGCAGAGCCATCTCCCGCCTATTGGCTATATTTATAGCAGTCACACCACTGCCTCTCCTCCGGGTCTCACTGCACTGACTGGGACCTTCTGATCTCGGCCGCCCTTTTACTGCGCAGCTGGGCTGTTCCCTCAGTGACGACTATGATTCTTTCCTTCACCACAGCCAATAACACTGGCCGGTTGGAGAGGGTGAGGGTGGAGCCTGACCCTCTGTTTAATCCCTCAGTACATCCCACTGTTCATCCCATTGCCCAGTATTCCCTTCTTTGCTTCTCAAATCTCCTTCATTAGTTTTGCATTTTTGTTTGTTTGTTTGTTTGAGACAGGGTTTCTCTGTGTGATAGCCCTAGCTGTCCTGGAATTCACCGAGACCCGCCTGCCTCTGCCTGCCTAGTGCTGGGGTTAGAGGTGGGCGCCACCCTGCCTGGCTTACATTTCCTTTTTGTTCTGAAAGGCCTCTCTATGCTGCTCACACTGATCTTGAACTCCTGGCCTCAAGTGATCCTTCTGTCTTAGCCTTCTGAGTAGCTGAAATTTTGAGTCTGTGTTGGTTGTTAATCTCTGTTTTTCAAACGGAAAATGTAAGCCTCCGAGGATGGAATCTGAAGTCACTCATGACACCAAGTCTCTCTTCAAACTCTTCTGAGAGCAAATCCCAGTCATCTTCCTGCTTCAGCCACTTAACTTCCCTAGGACTACAAAGTGCACCACGGCACACACACTACCCCTGCCCTGCCCCCATCAGGTACCGAGAAGAGGGCTGTACACTCACCTACCTCCCCATTCCCTAATGATTGCATCCTGATGTGTGGACCAGATCACTTCAGTTTGACACTGGCGTCCCAATGTGTGGACTGAAAGAAATTAAACCGGGCAGAGTGACCTAATCGCTTTCCGCCTGAACCACGCTGTTTAGGCTAGGCTATTCTGAAAAATACTTCATATGAGACAAGGGCCATCACAGGAACCGATAACAACTGGGAGAGCATTGCTTCAAGGATAGCCAAGAACTGGCCAATTAAAAATATGTCCATAGTACGCTTCATCTACATACCCCAAGGAGAGATAGGAACGGGTCAACCGAGAATATACTCATGTCCATACTTCATTTACATAATGATATCATGCTTTTTTAATTTGCTGTCCTCAATTAGGTCCAGGTATGAAAATCAGGTGAAAACTAGTGGTCCTCGAGATTGTCTGTAAAGAGTCCTGTAATCTCTGGAAAGGAGCTCCTCCTGCCCTCACTGCGTTGAATGTGCTGGACGAGTTCCTTGCCTAGGCTTGTACTTTTGAATAAACTTTGCTTTTCCATGTAAGTCCTGGATTCCTGGTGGTATCTTTACGGGGCAAGAAGTCTGGGCATAACATAGACCAGATCACTTCTGTTTGACACTGGCATCCTGATGTGTGGACCAGATCACTTCAGAAAGACAGGAGATTTCTTTTCTTCTTTTCTTTTTTCTTTCTTTTTCTTGGTTTTTTGAGACAAGGTTTCTCTATGTAACAGCCCTAGCTGTCCTGGAACTAGCTCTATAGACCAGGCTGGTCTGGAACTCACAGAGATCCATCTGCCTCTGCCTCCAAAGTACTGTTATTAAAGGCGTGCACCACCATCGCCCAGTGATTTCTTTTTGAGGTGGAATCTTTATGTTGTCCATCTCCTGGCCTCAAGTGATCCTTCTGCCTCAGCTTCTCAAGTATTTTAGGTTATGAGCATATGACATCTCACCCAGTTCACCAACATAATCCTTGATGGGCCATATTGTGATGCATTATAGTTTAAAGATGCCCAGATAGATTCTCTGATTATAGTATCCAATCATCACTACTGCAACCCCCAAAATATTGGACGCATGGCTCACAATAATACACAGATTGAAGACAAAGAATAAAGCTGGCTTGAGCGCTAAAAAAGGAGAGGTCGGATCTAATGCTTTTGTTAACTCCTGGTGGAAGACATTTGCTAGCCATGTCATGAGGCCAAGATGGATGGAAGGGAAGTTTGAAGTGGGTGCTTCTACCCACTGTCACTGATGGCACCTCAGGGTATTTACTCCCCCGTCCCTGATGCTCCTCACCCTTCAATGGACAGTATGTTTGAGAAAAATTGTGATTGTAACACGATCCATACAAGCAGTTATGAACAAATATTGGTGTAAGGGGTGGTGGGTGCCCAAGAAAGTGTTGCTGGTGCCCAGTTGTGTAGCTGCTAGCCTGGTGGTGTCCCTGGCCTCAATCCTCAGCACCGAAAAGGAAGGCAGGTTGATAGTAGAATCACCTAAGTCTAATCATTCCCATATTCAAGTGGCTGCAGGTCTCTTACTGAATCCAGAGCCATTCTTAATTTCTCCATACAATGCCTGACCCAGAGTAGGTGCTCAGTAAATACTCAACGTGTTTGTTGAAAGAATTGATGAATGAAGGTCTTCGTGATCAGGAAGTGCCAGCCTGTTCAGTCCCATGTCCGTCTCACTCTGAGTGACCAACACCCGTTCCTCGAGGGCACCTCCAGCCCTCTGCCTGCCCTCACACCCCTCTCTGCTTGTTCCTACTAACCTTTCAGGACCTCCGTCCAAGTGGGCTCTCTTCCTGAGAGCCTTCCCTCACTCACCTTCTCCCAGCTCTGGGGTAAGATCCCCTTATGCCCTTTATGTTTGTGAGCTTTTTAGTTTCCTGAAGGTGGGCATGCAAGTCAGCAACGTGGGCTTCCATGGCTGTTTGCTTGTGTGCATGAATAAAAGGAGGAAAAAATAAACCACTTGGCCTCGCGACATATTTGGATACCAGTTAATTATTGTGATGTCAATCAAAGGCTCACTGCAGGTTCCATATTGAACAGAATGTAGGAGGATCCATGGCTTAGGATTTTTGGTTTTTTTTTTTGTTTGTTTGTTTTTCTTTCTTTTCTTTTTTGTTTTTTTTTTGTTTTTTTTTTTGTTTGTTTGTTTTGTTTTTCGAGACAAGGTTTCTCTGTAGCTTTGGAGGCTGTCCTGGAACTAGCTCTTGTAGACCAGGCTGGACTTGAACTCACAAAGATCCGCCTGCCTCTGCCTCCCGAGTGCTGGGATTAAAGGCGTGCGCCACCACCGCCTGGCCTTTGGTTTGTTTTTCAAGACAGGGTCTCTCTGTGTAGCCCTGACTGGCCCGGAACTCACTCTGTAGACCAGGTTGGCCTTGAGCTCCCAGAGATCCGCCTGCCTCTGCCTCCTGAGTGCTGGGATTAAAGGCGTGTGCCACCACTGTCCAGCTTGTTTAGGAATGATAAGTCACCCCACAAGACACTAAATTTTGCCTCTGGTTTAGGTCTCACCCCTCAGGGTACTCTTTTTCCTCTCTCCCCTCTCCTTTTAGATCATGAACTTGTACTTTACGGGCCACTCCAGTCAGTGGGATCCAGGTTTGCAAGACCAGCAAGAGGACAAGCCCTGGTTTCTTGCCCTAAAGCACAGGAAACCAGCCAGTCAGCCAGAGTTATATTTAGATTTCTGTCATCCGATGGGGTTATAGATTAATCAGGGCATGGTGGCAGCTGCAGTCCTTAGGGTGTAAACTGAGGTGGGCAAGATGTAAGGAATCGGGCAGGACATTGACCCAAGGCTCATTAATCAAGTTCTGAGTGAGGGTGACAGTGTGTGGCTTATATTACACCCAGACTTGAGAGCAGACAAAAGAACTTGACTCTAGACACTGGACTCCAGCTCCTAGATTGCACAAGGTAACAGAGGCACCCCAGGCATCAGCAGGAAGAGTCTAAGTCCCTTGGGGCCCTTGCTGTCTGGAAGGCTGCATAGCTGCAGCCTCCCAGGCCCCTCCCTGTTAGGTGAGCCCAAGCTGAGCAGCTTCTGGTTCAGTCAGCAGAAAGGGCTTCAATCACAGGACACCACTCACAAAGAGAAACCAGAGAGAAGCAGAAATGCACATTTTTTTCAAGCCCCAAAGGGCTTTCCTTGCCCCAGATTTATCAAATGACAAAGCTGAGGGCTGGCACGAGGAGCCCAGATCACAATGGTCCCATCGCTTCCTTCTAGCTCTAGCATCCATCCTCACTCTCCGATGGGACCATGGCAAGGATTTCCTGTCACCGCTCCTTGCTTTGCATTGGATCCTTCTAACAACCAAATTCCACCTGAAATTCCTGGCACTTGCCTCTCATCTTGAGGTCATCTATACTGCTCCTTCTGGCCTTGAAATCTTCTATGTCCACCACACATATCCACCAGCCTCACTATTTTCTTTTGGTGTGAAATAAACTGTAGGTATCTATACTTTGAAAACTATCTATAATATGATAACTTATATGTGTACATTCACAAGGCCATCATAGCGGTCATGAGCCTTCCTCCCACAGCTTCCTCCTGCCCTTTGGGAATAGAATCTTCCCCATTCCTGTAAGCCACAGCCCCAGCACAACAACCACTAGCCTGTGGCCTGTTGCTACAGATTAATTTACAGCTACTGTTGCTTTATTATCTACGTGCCTGTTGGGTTGATGTAGCAGGCTTCCTCAGACCGTCAGTCCCCAAATCATGACAAGGAGACTTATTATTAGCTATGAGTGCTCAGTCGTAGTTTAGGCTTGTCCCACTAGCTCTTATAATTTAGTTTAATCTGTTTCTCTTCATTTATGTTTTGCCTTGGGGCTTTTTACCTTTCCTTCATTCTGTACGTCCTACTTTCCTGCTTCCTCTGTGTCTGTCTGTCTGGCATCTCCCCTCTTTCTTCCTTAGTCTCTACTCTCTAAAGCCTAGATTCCTTCTCCTACTTATTCTCTCTGCCTACCAGCTCCATCCATCTCTCTACTGTCTAGCTATTGGTCATTCAGTTTTTTATCAGGCCAATCAGGTGCCTTAGGCAGGCAAGGTAAAACAAAGGTAACACATCTTTACAAAGTTAAATAAATGCAATATCAACAAATAGAACACACCTTTGCCCAGTGAAACTATTATTCCATAACAGGCTGTCTCCTTTTACTCAGTGTAAGTGTTCTGAGAGTCATCCATGATGCTAAGTGTATCAATAACACCTTTCTTTTTATGGCTGAGTAATATTCCTTTGAAAAAACACATTACCATGTATCTATCTGCACATTGACAAACATTTCAAATGTTTCCAGTTTTTTCCTCTTTCAAATAATGCTTCTGTGAACATTTGCCTTTGTATTTTTCCACTCCTTGGGCAACAGAACAATAGCTAGTCGTGCAGCAAGTGTATGTTTAATTTTTTATGAAACTTCCTGGGTGGTTTCACCTTCTACCTACTGCACATGACAGTCCCAGTGTCCCTAGATCCTTGAAAATTTTAATGATCAATTGTCTTTCTTTTTTCTTTTAGCCATTACAGATGTTGTGATAGTTAATTTGATTGCCAATTTTGATTGGATTAAAAACACCTAGGGGGCTGGGGAGATGGCCAGCAGTTAAGAGGATTTAATGCTCTTGCAGAGGACCTGAGTTCAACTCCCAGCACCTGTCTTGGGTCTTGGGACATTCACAACTGTCTGTAAGTACAGTTCTAGGGGATCTGATGCCCTCTTCAGGCCTCTAAGGGTGCGCGCGCGCGCACACACACACACACACACACACACACACACATACACACACACACACACACACACACACACACACACACACTGTTTTTTTTTTTTGAGACAGAGTTTCTCTGTGGAGCATTGACCATCCTGTAACTCACTATGTAGACCAGGCTAGCCCCGAACTCACAGAGATCTGCCTGCCTCTGCTTCCTAAGTGCTGGGATTAAAGGCATGTACCACCACTGCCTGACTATAATTTTTTTTTTAATTAGAAAAACATCCAGAGGGTTTATAAAGTACGTGGTCACACCCAGGTGTAATCACTTTTCCAGGGATAATTAAGGGTTGTGAGTGTTCTGATCTGGTAAATAGTTTAGTCCACTGTTGATACACTCAAAATCTGAATAGCTGTTTGGGAGGTTGTGGAACTCTCTGGCTGGTTGGAGGGGGAGATCCTGAGGTATAAACCTGAAACTACATTTTGACCTAATGCCTTCTATGAGCTGCTTCTTTGCCCACTTCCTGTCCACCATGAGGTGAAGACCTTCGGCCTCACCTCCCACTATTTTGCCTCATAGTGGGTCCTGAAACCCAGAGCCAAGTTATTATGGACCAAACCCTCTGAAACTCTGAGCCCAAATAAATCTTTTTTTTACCCCTTGGGTTATGCCAAGCATTTTGTTACAGCATCACCAGAGTAAAGCATGGAATAGGGATCTGGGTGAAGTTTTCTCGTTTCCTTAGTAACTAACAATCTTGAACATTTTTCTCTTATGATTGCTTGTCATTTGTATGGTTTCTTTGGTGAAGTATATGCTCAAATATCACACATACTCCCTTTTGAACTATTGAGACCGAGGCTCATGTATCCCAAGCTGGGCTGGAACTCCTGATCCTCCTGCCTCTGCCTCCTAAATGCTAGAATCACAGGTATTCAGCCACCATACCTAGTGAGAGTTGTATAATTTCAAGTTGCACATTTGGTATTTAATTCTATGATTCACTTTGAATCTGTTTTGTTGTTTTGTATTATCATATTCCCTGTGGTTTTGGCACTATTTGCTTTTAAAAAAAGACATTTTCCCTACCAAATTATCTTTATATCTTTATCGAATTAATTGACAGTGTATGTATAGGTCTAGCTCTGCTATCTCTGGTGTTCTATTCTATTGAGCCATTTAAAAAGACAGAAGAGATATTCTTATTCCAGAAAATCACCTTTAATCCTTTCCTAGAGGTCAACCACATGTACACAGTAGCTGTTGGACTCTGCTCTTTCCCGCTGATATTTTTGTCTCTGTTCACACCAGTTAACACACATTTTTATGACCGTGGCTTTAGCAGTGTCTTGAGTCAAGTTGCATTAAGACCTCTGACGTTGCCTTCTTCACTGCTGTTTTGGCCATTCTGACACCTTTGCAATTCCATGTGAGTTTCAAGACCACTGCCACGCTATCATTCTCTCCCTTAGGGCTTCAGTTGGAACCGTGCTGATTTTGTAGATCAGTCTGGGCAGGATTGCCATCTTACTGCTATAAATTTTTTGCAAAGTGTTAGTGAAAACAGTCTTTCTCCCTCTATGGTAGGACACCACAAACAACACAGAAGCCTTGCAACACCAGCTGTGGAGTCTAACCACCGGCAAGCAGTGCTTAGCTGTAACCTAATGTACCCCAACTCAGACACCATGCACCTTAGACAGTGTCAGGTCCCATAGGTTGGGTACTCAGCCCCCGGACTGCCCTCCTCACCATGTAGATGCCACTCTGACCAGACACAAAGCCCTACCTTGAGTTCAATCAATTTGCTTGAAGCATGGGCAATCCAGCTGAAATGTGATTGGATGAGAATAATATGATGTCATGCTAATAGATTAGGTGGGGACACAGTAAGGCTGGCCTGCAGTGATCTTGACCTCCCTGGGTAATATTCCTCCTTCCAGGGTGTGAGAAAGCTTCCTCTGGAACAAGGCAGGCTTTAGGACCTACTGTCAAGCAAAGGCAGGTCAGAGAATTTCTTCATGGCTCACTCCACGTCAGAAAGGTGAAAGATAGTCAGAGTTCCTGTGGCCTGCCTTGGGAAAGAAAGTCCCAAGTTTCATAGATAGCCTTAGGGAGGGGGTTAAAATAGACACCATGACATCACACAACCTGTTAATGCATGTAATGCTCCACTTGTGGAGGGGTTTTGTTCTTAGCAAGATTTTGTAGTTTTCTTTTTTTCCCCATGATATTTATGCTCTACATTTTTCTCTGCTCCCCTCCCTGCCTGTCCCCTACCTTCCTTCAACCCTCCCACAAGGTCCCCATGCTCCCAATTTACTCAGGAGATCTTGTCTTTTTCTACTTTCTATGTAGATTACATCTATGTAAGTCTCTCTTAGTGTCCATATTGTTGTCTAAGTTCTCTGGGATTGTGGTTTGTTGGCTGGCTTTCTTTGCTTTATGAGTGAGTACATGTGATAATTGTCTTTCTGTGTCTGGGTTACCTCACTCAAAATAATGCTTTCTAGTTCCATCCATTTTCCTGCAAAATTCAAGCTGTCGTTATTTTTTTCTGCTGTGTAGTACTCCATTGTGTAAATGTACCACATTTTTCTTATCCATTCTTCGATCTAGGGGCATTTAGGTTGTTTCCAGGTACTGGCTATGACAAACAAAGCTGCTATGAACATAGTTAAGCACATATCCTTGTGGCATGACTGAGCACCCTTTGGAAATATACCTAAAAGTGGTATTATTGGGTCTTGAGGAAGGTTGTTTCCTAATTTTCTGAGAAATCGCCACACTGACATCCAAAGGGGTTGTACCAGCTTGCATTCCCACCAGCAATGCAGAAGTGTTCCCTTTCCCCACAACCTCTCCAGCATAAGTTGTCATGAGTGTTTTTGATCTTGGCCATTCTTACAGGTGTAAGATGGAATCTCAGAGTTGTTTTGCTTTGCATTTCTCTGATGACTAAGGATGTTGAACATTTCCTTAAGTGTCTTTCAGCCATTTTAGATTACTCTGTTGAGAGTTCTCTGTTTAGGTCTGTACTCCATTTTTTTTTATTGGATAATGTGTTCTTTTGGTATCCAATTTCTTGAGTTCTTTGTATATTTTTGAGATCAGACCTCTGTCTGATGTGGGGTTAGTGAAGATCTTTTCCCATTCTGTAGGCTGTCGTTTTGTCTTGTTGACCGTGTCATTTGCCTTACAGAAGATTTTCAGTTTCAGGAGGTCCAATTTATTAATTGTTTTTCTCAGTGTCTGTGCTGCTGGGGTTCTATTTAGGAAGTGGTTCCCTGTGTCAATGAGTTCAAGTGTACTTCCCACTTTTTCGTCTATAAGGTTCAGTGTGGCTGGCTTTATGTTGAGGTCTTTGATCCATTTGGACTTGAGTTTTGTGCATGGTGATAGATATGGGTCTATTTTCATTTTTCTACATGTTGCTATCCAGTTATGACAGCACCACTTATTGAATATGCTTTCTTTTTCCATCTGATATTTTTTGCTTCTTTATCAAATATCAGGTGTTTGAAGATGTGTGGATTGATATCCCGGTCTTCTATTCAGTTCCATAGGTCCTCCTGTCTGTTTTTATGCCAGTACCAGGCTGTTTTCAGTACTGTAGCTCTGTAGTAGAGTTTGAAGTCAGGGATTGTGATGCCTCCAGAAGTTCTTTTGTTGCCCAGGATTGTTTTGACTATCCTGGGTTTTTTGCTTTTCCAAATGAAGTTGAATACCATTCTTTCAAGGTCTTTGAAGAATTTTGCTGGGATTTTGATGGGCATTGCGTTGAATCTGTAGATTCAGAGGTCCAGCCTTTAATGAAACCTTTTCCAGACATTCAACATCCTAACTATAGCAACATCCCACTCTGTTGAAAACAAAGAGTTTGCTCACAGCCACACATTCATTTCAATATTCTTGTCTGCCAGGAATATTGGTCTGGTCTCTAGACATGCTTTTTGTTTGTTTTTTGTTTTGTTTTGTTTGTTTGTTTGTTTGTTTGAGACAGGGTTTCTCTGTGAAACAGTCCTGGCTGTCCTGGAACTCTCTATGTAGACCAGGCTAGCCTCAAACTCAGAGATCTGCTTGTCTCCTCTGCCTCCCAAGTGCTGGGATTAAAGGTGTTCACCACCTCTGCCTGACTTGGACTTGCTTTTAAATTTGTTATAACATGTATCTGGTTCCCTCACTGGTTAATGAGAATTAAATAATAAGTGGGTGATGTGATAGTTTGAATGTGACTGGCCCCCATAAGCTCATAGGAAGTGGCACTATTAGTAGGTGTGGCCTTGTTGGATGAAGCGTGTCACTGTGGGGGTGGGCTTTGAGGTCTCCTTTGCTCAGTGACTCTCAGTTCACTTTCTGCTGCCTGCAGATCAAAGATATAGAAATTTCAGCTCCTTCTCCAGCACCATTGTCTGCCTGCACGCTATCATGTTCCTGCCATGATGATAATGGACAGGACCTCTGAGCTGCAAGCTACCCAGTTACATGCTGTCCTTTATAAGGATTGCTGTGGTCATGGTGTCTCTGCACAGCAGTAGAAACCTTAAGACAGGTAGCATTGTGAGATTCATGATGTTTTGTAGTCTTAATTATGATCTTATCTCTTAATTGAAAAGCATCTTTTATCATTTAATATCCATAAGAGTCTGGTATTCCAGCACTGGGAAGCTCCCTCATCAAGGCAGAAAACCGGTGGCCTGGCCCCTTCTGGCCAGATTTATATATGTTCTGGTCCCCACAGAAAAACAGGTTTGTTGGTGAACACGGCATGAAGGCAAAGTTGTGACTTTTTCCAAGGGTTTGAGGAAAGGTAGAGAGAAAGAGAGAGAGAGAGAGAGAGAGAGAGAGAGAGAGCGAGAGCAATTTGACCCCGTATCTACACATTCACCTTCTTAGATCTGAGCTGGTGAGGTGGACACAGGGCAGATCTGCTTGGCTCTTTGTTAGGGACAAACAAAGCAACTGTGGGTGGCTGAAGGATAGCTCCCCCTTCCGACTGAGTGCTGCAACCTTCCACACCGCTCCACAGTTCTCTGAAGACCAATTCTTGTTTTTGTGATTTAAAAATGGACCCAAACACTTTCAGACAATGAAAGAAAGATAGTTTAAGCCCCTGGAAATCCTATCAACTTAGAGGGGACCACTGTCTGCCGGCGCACCACCTTCCGGAAGTTTGTGAAACTGGCACACCTGTGGTTTTGTAGTTTTCTTAATTCCTTCAAGAATATGCTGTACGAGCTCAGCCATTAGGAGCACGTGCTATCCTTCCAGAGGATCTGAGTTTGTTTCCCAGCACCCATGTCAGGCAGTTCAGTGACCTATAACGCTGGCTCCAGGGGATCTGATGCCCTCTGCTGGCTCCCATGGACATCTGTATGCATATGGCGTACACGTACACACACACACACACACACACACACACATAAATGCAAGTATAAATACATCATTTTAAAAAATGTTCTTTGGTCACTTTCTAGGGAGTGAATATAGAATTGATTTATATTATTATTGGTTGAATATATATACATATATATATTAGCATGTGACTAATGCATTAAGTTTTTTTAAAACTTTTAACATTATAAATGCAGCAATACTAGGCCTCTGGCTTTTGGCCATCTATGTTCACAGTGTAGATTTCTTTTTTTTTTAAAGATTTATTTATTTATTAAGTATACAGTGGTCTGCCTTCATGCATGCCTGCAGGCCAGAAGAGGGCACCAGATCTCATTACAAGTGGTTGTAAACCACCATGTGGTTGCTGGGAATTGAATTCAGGACCTTTGGAAGACCAAAGTGCTCTTAACCACTGAGCCATCTCTCCAGCCCCACAGTGTAGACTTCTAATCCTGGGTCTAAGGTATGCCCATTTACTTTGGGTAGTGCTATGGGTTAACTTGTGTCACTTCCTGCCCCACAAGAAGAGTATGTCCAAGTTATAACCCTAATGTCTGTGGATGTGACCTTTTAATCTTTGTTTTGTTTGTTTTTGTTTTTTCAAGACAGGGTTTCTCTGTGTTGCTCTGGCTGTCCTGGAACTTGCTCTGTAGACCAACTTGCTGGCCTCAAACTCACAGAGCTCCTCCTGCCTATGCCTCCCTGAGTGCTAGGATTAAAGGCATGGAACACCACTTCCGGGTTTATACAAATGTTTTAATGCCTCCCAAACCTAGTAAAACCTTTCTTACAGAAAGGTCTTGATGAATCCTCAGAACTTAAGAGGCTTAAGTAGCAGACCCCTTTTCTTTCTTTGTGGTGATTCTTTTAAAATGAGCCAATCATGAAAGAGTGTGTAGTTGGACCCGGTCAATAGGGAAAAGTCAGTCACCACCTAATCAGAGTAAAAACCAAGTGCACTCCCTGCCCCAGTGTACTTGCCCTCCTGCCTTTGGAGTAACACAGCCTCTTGATCTAGAGTAAAGCTTTGCTGGGTGTTGTGGTGCACACCTTTGATCCCAGTACTAGACAGGCAGACACAGGCTGATTGCGTGAGTTCAAGGCCAGTCTGGTCTACGTAAAGAGTTCCAGGACAGGGCTGGAGAGATGGCTCAGTGGTTAAGAGCATTGCCTGCTCTTCCAAAGGTACTGAGTTCAATTCCCAGCAACCACATGGTGGCTCACAACCATCTGTAATGAGGTCTGGTGCCCTCTTCTGGCCTTCAGGCATACACACAGAATATTGTATACATAATAAATAAATAAATATTTAAAAAAAAAAAAAAAAAAAAAAAAGAGTTCCAGGACAGTCAGAGCTATGTAGAGAGACCCTGTCTCAACAACAACAAAAGGTACAAGAGTAAACATTTGTCTTGTCGAGAAACTTCAACTGCAGTGGTGGCCTCTTTCTTCGGAACCAGAACACATTTCTAACGACTGAAACAAGGTCTTGCTGACCTGATCAAATCGGGAGGAGGTCAGTAGGGAGCCCTTATCCAGGATGATCCGTGTCCCTTTATGAAGGAGAAATCTGAACAGAGATACAGGGCAAGCGCAGAGAGAAGGCCATAAGAAGACCTTGAGGTGACAGTGACTGAGTTGGATTGATACAGCCTCAAACCAAGGAACGCTGAGGACCATCAGCTGCCCCCAGAAGCTGCGAAAAGGCTGAAGGATTCCAAAATCTCACAGAGGTCTGATATACCTTGATTTAATATGAAGCCTCCCAGCGTGTGGTACTTCATTACAGCAGCCATTGTAAACTGATACGTTTGAAGAGTGCCAACCCTCTGCAGGAAGGCTTTATCTGTTTACATTCTGCGGCTGAAGAGATGGCTCAGCCATTAAGATCACTAGCTGCCCTTCCAGAGGACCTGGGTTTAATTCCAAGCAAACACATTGTGAGGACCTGACTTTGCAAACTCTGTTTTAAAGAAGTGGCTTCATCTTAAGCCATATAATAGCTGGGGGGTGGGCGATCTCAGCTCCAGAAATGTGCTGCCGTTGCAGAAATTTGAACAGATTCCCTAAAAATGGTCAATTCAGAAGACAGGGAGCAGGGCCATAAATTTTAACGAGGTCCAGATGTTCCTAGGAGGCACCCTGTCCTTGAAGATACCGTGTCAGTTATTAATGGCTTTTTGTTAGGTTTTCACACCCAAAAACTGACCAATGGTTTCAGAAACTACCTTACCCTATGCCCTCCTTACCCAATCCCAAGACAACAGGACATGACCTCCCCTGTTTATGGAGTTTCCCCTTTAAATGTTCTACCCTTCCAGGGCTCCCTGCCACACTTTCTGCACCCGCCACGCTGGTCCAAACTTAAGTAAGAATATTATTAAAAACCCTCATGTAATTTGCATCAGAAATCCAGCTTTGTGAATTCATTTGGGGACCAGAAACTTGGGCATAACAACATGGCAGCTGACAACCGTCTCTCAGGCTCAGGGAACTCAATGTCTTTGTCTAGTCTCCGTAGGCATCAGATGTCCTAGTGATGAACAGGCAAAACACCCATACACATGAAAATAAACAAAATAAAATCTTAAAGTCAGGTATGGTGGCGCATGCCTTTTATCCCAGCACTTGAGAGGTAGAGGAAGACAGAACTCTTGTGAGTTCAAGGCCAGCCTGGTCTACAAAGCGAGTTACAGGACAGCTAGGATATAGTGGTATATTATTTGTGCTTTAATAAATAAAGCTTGCCTGAAGATCAGAAGGCAAAAAAAAAAAAACATACTAGTCAGGCAGGGGTGGCACACACCTTTAATCCCATAATCCCAGTACTTGGGAGACAGAAGCAGGTGGATCTCTGTAAATTCAAGGCCATCCTGGATTACACAAGATTGAATCTGTCTAAAAGAGAAATAGAGCTCACACAAAGGTGATTTCAGTATTTGGGATCACACGCCTTTAATCCTGGCACTAGGGAGGTGGAGACAGGAGCAATATGGCTGGGCGGAGGTAGGACTATAAAGAGGAAGAGACAGGAACTCAGAGGAGCATGGAGTCAGAGGTTGGTGGCGAGCTTTGCGGGATGGCCCTTTGTTTGTCTGAGCCTTGGTGCTCAGACAAATCTCTCTAGCAGCTTGGCTGCTTTGCTTTTCTGATCTTCAGTTTGAACCCTAATATCTGTCTCTGGGTTTTTATTATTTGTGCTACACCAGGGTTGTTACACAGAGAACCCCTATCTCGAGATCACCCCTCCAAAATAAACAAATAAAATAAACTTCACCCCAATAAACTGGTTGGTTTCTTTTTTTTTTTAATTGGTGACATGTAATCACTTCATATCATTGCCAATAGTTTGTGTTTCTTCTGTGAATTTCCTATTCATAACTTTTATGCAGTTTTCTGTAAAATGCTTATTACTTTTTGGTTTGTAAAAGGTGTTTTCATGTTAGGGAAGTTGAACTGTTTTTTCATTAGAAGCTAAGTAGCTACTAATCCCATTCAGTTACCTAGCCTTTCCACCCATTAGGTGGTCTCTCTCTTTCTTCAAATACTTTGGAAAACGATGACCTATTTTGCTTCCTGCTCCTGTGATAACCGCCACGGGTGTGGTGGTTTGAATGGGAATGGCCCCAGTCGACTCAAATGTGCAAATGCTTGGTTCCTGGTTGGTGGAACTTTTGGGGACGGATTAGGAGGGGTGGCCTTGTTGGAGGAGGTGTGTCACTAGGGGTGGGCTTTGAGGTTTCAAAACCACAAGCCCTTCTCAGTCTCTCTCTCCCTTACTGTTGTTGTCTTAACATGCTAGCTCTCAGCTACTGCTCCAGCATCACATCTGTCTGCCTGCTCCCTTGCTCCCCACCATACTGGTCGTGGACTAACCCTTCAACACTGTACGCAAGGCCTCAGGTAAATGTTTTCTTTTAGAACTCGCCTTGGTCACGGTGCTTTGTCAGAGTAGCAGAAGATTAACTAAGATGATAACAAAAGCAGCTGGGGACGAAGGCTGTTACCAAGGGAAACCAGGGCAGGACCTGCAGTTGGAGGCTGGAACTAAAGCAGACACTGCAGTGGCATGATGCTTACCCGCTTGCTTCCTCTTGCTTGCTCAACTACATTCTCCTACAACACCTGCCCACCTGCCTGGAGGGCTGGGCCCTCCTGCATCAGTAGCAACTAAGAAAACACGGCCACAAACCAATCTCACTTGTCCAAGTCTTCATTTGAGAATGCCTTTTCCCAGGTGACTCTAGGTGTATGTCAAGCTGAAGCCATCTCTTAAAATAGCCTAAAGTTGCTGGGCGGTGGTGGCGCACGCCTTTAATCCCAGCACCTGGGAGGCAGAGGCAGGAGGATCTCTGTGAGTTCGAGGCCAGCATGGTCTACAAGAGCTAGTTCCAGGACAGGCTCCAAAGCTACAGAGAAACCCTGTCTTGAAAAACAAACAAACAAACAGATAAACAAGCCTAAAATCTATTTATTAATATTTTCTTTTCTGTTTTTTTATTTTGTAGCAAACTTTGAAGTGTTTCCCTTCTCTTGATTATTCTCTTTTTATAGTTACAATATTTATATCTACTTTATCTTTTATCATAACTAAGGAAAACTATAACTACATATTCTTCAACTCCATCAAAGACTACAGAAAGATATATTACCTAAGTAAACAGGAAGTGCATTGTAAGCAACTTCCAAAACACTAGAATTGACAGAGACATCTTGCTGCCTGAGCAGTCACCCAATTCTTCTGTATCATTGGAGCATCCATCTTTAGCCTACAGGCCCACAGTATCCAGCAGACTTTTCCACAAAGCAGGAAATTCTCTTGATTATTCTTAAAAGGAAACTGTGCATATTCTCTTCTATTCTTTTCATTTTATTTGCAGCTGTGTGTGTGCATGTATGTGGGTACAAGTGTGCCTGCTCTTGGGGAGCAAGCACATGGAAGCTCATGGGTATAGAAGTCAGACTCAAGTGTGGTTCCCCAATAGCCACCACCTCATTTTGAGACGGGGTCTCCCACTGAGACCTGAGGTTTACCAATTAGTCTAGGAAGGCTGACCAGCAAGTCCCAGGAATCCGCCTTCTCACTGCTGAGATTACAGACGTGTGCCACCACATGCCACTCTTTATATGGGTTCTGGAGACTGAACTTGAGTCCCAAGCTTGCTCTCCAGTCCCTGGGAATTTCATATTTTAAAGTCAAATCTTTTATTTTTGTATGGAATGAGTTTTTATGTGAAATGTTACCCTACTGTGTACTATGGCTCATGGTAGCAAAGTACATTATAGGAAGCTTCCAGACCACCACCCTCCAGTGAGCACTCCCTCCGTCTGTGCCAGCTTCCTCCTTACTGCATACCACCAGTGAAGCCTTCGACACCGGCAATTTCATGATCCGAAGGCACAAAATCATGGGATGAGGAAAGGACTAGAATCCTTCTGGGTCTCATCTAATCAGGCAATCAGTCTCCCACTCTATAATTTTACATATATGTGTTCAGATAGTTCCTTGGGAGATGACAGAGTCCCCTTCTTAGAAGAGAAGTACCATATATGACCACCAGAGGGCGCATGGCACCACTCCATTCTCAGTTAATCTAGAGCCCTTGGGAGCTCCTTTAGCTGCAGAGACCTGCGGGTGGCATTCCAAAAGTGCAAAAAGGAGGCTAAGGATGTCTACCCCAATTTCCTGCCCTCTTCGTGTGATATAAAGACAAGATGTGAAGTCAGGGGAAGTGGGCAGGTGGCAAGGAAATGGGTAGGTCCAGATGCCCCGATGTAAACTGTAAACTGCTTGTAGATACCCACCTGCCTAATATGCTCCATCCTGGTCAGCCACACGATCTTCTCCCGTGCCACTTGGGATTTGTTTGTCCCCATGCTTTTCACTTCTGGAGCTACTATGCATGCCTGAAGGCCTAGACTAAATGGTACTACTTGGATCCGTTCGGTTCTGTAACCTGCACTTTTTTTTTTTTTTTTTGGTAGACCAGGCTGACCTCACAGGAGATCTACCTGCCTCTGCCTTCCGAGTGCTGGGATTAAAGGCCTGCGCCGCCACCGCCAGGCCGTAACCTGCACGTCTACAGCACAAGCACTCCTCGCTTTGGTTAGCCATGGCGTATGACCCTAATGTCTTCTCAAACGTGAGCTCCATCCACAACCTGCTGGACTTCGAGTCTTCCCTGCAGTGCGGAGTCTGGCACAAAGTGAAGACAGACTTCACCAGTATAATAACATGTCTTCACCTTCAGAGAATCCTAAAGGGCTTTCTCTCTAGGTATCGTTCTTGTTTCATTTCTGCAGAGTTGAGGGTTGAACCCAGCGTCTCAATATGTTACACCACTGCATATCTCTGGGCTATGTCCCCAGCCTCCAGGGACTCCCTATGGTAGGCAATGCGACTAATTCTTGAATACTTGTCCAGTGCAGCACCAGGCTTGATAAAGTAAGCCCTCGAAGTTCACATAATAAAATCATGGCCTTATGTGTATGCTGGAGTCTAGGGCAGAAGGGCAGGCTCCTCAAGGCCTGCCTGGGTTCCCAGGGAGTTCAAAGTTTAGCAACAAATTTAGTGGCGCCTGTCTCAAACCAGAAAGTGAAAAGAAAGCTGGAGCTGGAGCTCGGTGGTGGAATACGTGCCTGGCACGGGCGATGCCCTGGGCTCAAACTTCAGAACTAAAAACACAAAAGCAGGAAGTTTGGGAGTCTTTTGTGCAGCTTGAAATTCAGCAAGTCTGCCTTCAGTTTCCTCACACTGAAGACACGGAGGGGCTGCAGGAAGGGCTCGGCAGTGCCGCTCCTGCAGAGGCCCCAGATCCTGCTCCAGCACCCACAGTGGGTTGCTCACAACTCCACCAGGGGCAGCTGCACACATACAGCAATGCTCACATAGACGGACACATGCTGCAACATGCTTAGAACTAAATCCTGACTTGATTTTAAAACCCGTGATAGCCGGATAGTGGTGGCGCATGCCTTTAATCCCAGCACTTGGGAGGCAGAGGCAGGCGGATCTCTGTGAGTTCGAGACCAGCCTGGTCTACAGAGCTAGTTCCAGGACAGGCTCCAAAGCCACAGAGAAACCCTGTCTTGAAAAACCAAAAAAACAAAACAAACAAACAAACAAAAAAAAACTGTGATAAAGTGATGGATTTGTTAGTCAGCCTGAGTGTGGCTATCGTTTCACAAAGCACAGCTTATCAAGTCATATATTATATTGTGTTTCTGTTTGTTTGCTGTTGTTGTTTTGAGACAGGGTTTCTCTGTGTAACAGTCCTAGCCATCCTGGAATTTGCTCTCTAGGCCAGGTTGGCCTCAAACTCGCAGAAATCCCCCTCCCTTGGCCTCCCGAGGGGTGGGATTAAAGGCGTGTGCCACCACTGCCCAGCTACACATGTATCTCAAATATACAAAATTTTTATTTATCAAAAAGCCAAGATGGAGGTGGGGCAGAAGAAAGATCTCATAGCAGAATCTCTAGAGCAATTTAATGTTTATCTGTTGAAAACTTTGCTTTTACAAACAAGAGGACTAAGTTGGCAGGGAGGGGTTTGCATGGAAGTTACTAACAAATTGAACCCAGAAATTTGGTCTTCTGCCTCCTAGGGCTTGAACTTGCTTCAAGTTGTTGGATACAGTATGTCTGTAGAGTTTGCAATGCCAAAGATGGATTGGGGACCTCAAAGGATGCAAAAACACTGGATGAACAGAGCACAAACCAAGGATCATAGCTTCGCTAGCCTGGGCTAAGCCATACCTACAGGAGCACTGACTCACTTCTCAGAAGGTAGCTTTAAATTTGCCTTTTTTAAAAAAGATTTATTTATTTATTATGTATACAACATTCTGCACGCCAGAAGAGAGTGACAGATCTCATTACAGATGGTTGTGAGCCATAAATTTGCCTTCTCAAAGGTAGGATTTTTGTTTGTTTGTTTGCTTGCTTGCTTGTTTGTAGACACAACATTTGTTTGACTCACTACTACATTGCCCTGCTGACCTTGAACTGCAGCAATCCCCCTGCCTCTGCCTCCCCAGTACTGGGATGGCAAGTATTCACCACCATGACTACCTTGGGGCAACTTTTGAGTGGCTAAATTTCAGATGTGTCTTTGGGGAAGAGCACAAGGTTCACGCATGGGCGGTCTGAGCTGAAGGTTACCTCCCAGGCACATAAAGCTCAGCCCATGGCATGACCTTCACAAGCTTCAGGATCCTAAGAAATAAAGGAAATAATCCAATTAAGTGAAGATCTTTTGAGATAAGGAGTGTGAAACACTGAAGAATTAGCCCGCAACAGTGCTCAACAATGGCTTCTTAGCTGGACGGTGGTGGCGCACGCCTTTAATCCCAGCACTCGGGAGGCAGAAGCAAGCGGATCTCTGAGCTCGAGGCCAGCCTGGTCTACAAGAGCTAGTTCCAGGACAGGCTCCAAACAGAGAAACCCTGTCTCAGAAAAAAACAAAACAACAACAACAACAATAACAACAAAAAACCCCAATGGCTTCTAGAGAGCTGCCTAGATGCACTTTTCCTCCCAATTCCAATCCCTTGATGCCACGCTAGTATTTTGAAATTGGCTATGATCAGGGTATTTTTTACCGTAAACACTAGCAAATGCTATACACCAGGAATCTCCTGGACAGGTCGGGGGACCTTCCCCAGTCACTTTGGTGGTCATCATTGTTCCAGAGTTCCAGAGCAGCCCCTCCCTTGGAGGGTGACCTCAAGCACACCTGTACCACCCTGACATGACTGCTTATGGGAAGATCTTACTTCTGCAAAGTGGTTTCTTGTTTCCACACCCCAAGCTCCCATTTTCAGAGTCTGTGAGCATCCCTGGGAATTCTCTCTCACAGCGTGGTAGGAAATGACTTAACTCAATCCCAACGGTCCACTGCCTGGGTGTGGTGGCAAGCACCTGTAATCCTAGTACTTGGAGGACAGAGGTGGGAAAGTCACACATTCAAGGCCAACCTTGGCTACGCTCTCTCAGAAACTGGCAGCCTTTTTCTTGCCTCCTCTGAGCAGAAGCTGGACCAGCAGCTCTAGGGGTTCGAGAGTCACTCTTGTGGGATGGTGTATCTGTCACTTGTCTCCCATTATGCCCCTCTGGGTGGACTCAGGGACCCGTATCTCTTCTTGAGCCCCACACGACTGTGCCTAGAAATGTTCAAGGGAGACTTACTCCATGGGAACCCCTTACTCACACTGGAGCCTGACCCGTCCTGGAACGCCCTTCCACCCCATGACGAGACTTTGTGGGTCTCTGCTGGAGCCACAAGAAGCCCTGGGAAGATTCTTGCTTCAAGAAAACCTGGGGTAGTCAGCTTCCCTGGAACGGGGATGACAGCCATGGGCTGACCAGAAAGAGGAAGTATGGCCAGGCTGGTGCCTGTTGCCTTTCAGGGTGAGTGAGGGTACGTGGGCGAGGAAGGCCTCACCCCAGCTGTGCTTGAGCACAGTCCTCAGTCCACTGCTGTCACCCCAGCTGCTTGCATCGAACACCCTGGCAGTCCAGGTAAGTGCTTCATCTTTCCTAAGGACAGAATCTTGTTTTTCCCACTGTAGTCATCCATCTATATTGGTGTTAGACATGTGGTCAAATGAGCAGTCTCTCAGGCAAGGGCTGAGGCACTGTCACCTGAGACTGTGGTACACTGTCAGGGGCAACTGGGAGGAGGAACAAGGGCCTTGAAAAGTCCGCTGTGCCATTGCTGCTGGGTGATCTCTTTATTTCTCCAGTGCGAGTGCCAGGGATGACAAAGTTTCTCTCTCAGGCTGATTAGCAGTTGGGAGTAAGATGTGTAAAGTGTAAGGCGGTACCACTGTCTGGGTAATGATGGTGAAATTTAGTATTCAGTGGTTAGAGGACCTCACGGCTCTGTGCTGGGGAGAGCAAAATGCTGACTTCATAAACTCAGGCTGCATCTTGGTGTAGTTGGATGAAAGAATTGAATGCCACGGCTCTTGGTACTTTTGTCTCTCAGTTTCTGGTGTTTGGGATTTACAAGGCACCTACCTACCTTCAGAGGCCAGTGTGAGATCTTGATTGAACCATCGGCTTTTGGTCTCTGGAAAATTAATCTTTTTGTTGGTTTTTGGTTTTTTGAGATAGGGTTTCTCTCTGTAATAGCCCTGGCTGTCCTGGAACTTGCTTTGTAGATCAGGCTGGCTTGGAACTCATAGAGATCCTCCTGCCTCTGCCTCCCGAGTGCTGGGATTAAAAACATGTGCCTCCATGCCTGACCTGGAAAATTAATTTTGATAGAAACCTGGGTTCAGCTTTCCCATGTCCTATTCCACTCCCTAGGCCCTTGTGCTCTCTTATCTCTCTTTAATCGGACTGTGACTTTTAAAAAGGATTTGTTTGTTTGTTTATTATTTATTTGGTATTCTGTGTAGCCTTGGCTGTCCTGGAACTCACTCTGTAGACCATACTGGCTTTGAAATCACAGAGATCCACCTGCGTCTGCCTCCCAAGTGCTGGGATTAAAGACGTGCACCACCACTGCCTGGCAAAAGGATTTATTTTTAATCGTGTATGTGGGTGTGTCTGTGTGGGTGGGTGGGTGGGTGTGGGTACATGCGTGCTTGAGCGCGTGTCTGAGGAGGTCAAAGGCATCAGAGCCTGTGGAGCTGGAGTTCTAGGTCCCTGGGATAGGTACTGGGAATCAAGCTCAGGTCCTTGGAAAGAGTAACATATACTCTTAATCACTGAGCCATCTCTCCATCTCTCTACCCACTTGCTCTTAAGCCTCATTCTTCCTTGACTTACTACCCTGGTAAGTTTGTCCAGGATAAACTGGAGGCTGTGTATATGTATATGTCTGAAGGAGCATTAAAAGTGGCCTTGCTGCCAGGTGCACTGGTCACCGGCCCGCACCAGAAGGCCGGGAAGGAAGAACGCTGAACCCAGAAGCTCCAGCACAGCCTGAAAAGACAGTAAGTCCTCCATCTCTGAAAGGAAAAGGAGGCTGGAGAGATGACTCAGATATTAAGATCCCTGAAACTGGAGTTACAAACGGTTGTGAGGCACCATGTGGTGCTGGGAATTGAATCTAGGAATCTTCTGAAAGAGCAGCCAGTGCTCTTAACCACTGAGTCATCTCTCCAGCTCCCTAAAAGTCATGTTCTATCCATGTGGGAGGATCAGTTTTCTCAGAAGTTTGTTAGGACAGAGTTCTGGTTCTTCCTCCCCCTTCCTTCCTTCTCCCTTCTCTCTACATCTCCGTTTTTCCCTCCCTTTTTTCCTCCATTTCTTTCCTCACCTTCCCTTTTTCCTGGCAAATAGATACATTCCCTAACTGTTTGCAGACAAATTTGCTAGGCAAGCAATAAGCTATTGATGCCTGAGCATGTATGAACAGAGTTCAATCTTATGAGAAAATACATCAGATTCAAGATTAATGTGCAGCTGTCCTGGTTTGATAAGTTATCAGCTTGACAGACATGCATGCCGGCCAACTGCCAGTCCAGTATTGTCCCCAAACACTGTGCTAACACATGCAGGCATCACAGCTAGCCCCTAACAAGTTTAATTAACAAAGACGATGACCATTCATAATGCATAAGTACCTCACCTTGTCAGCTCTACAGGATTTGCGTTCTGACCAGGCATCATTTTTAATGGAACACTAACCACGATGTCATCATTAGACAGTGGGCCAGAATGTAAGCCAGTACAGAATAAGGATACACTCACGGTGTGTTCCCCTACTTCATTGCAGCAGAACGGAAACGTCTTCACGGGGTTTTCTATGAAAACATTTTATAGCCAGGCTTTTAATCCCAGTACTTGAGAGGCAAAAGCAGGTGGTTCTCTGTGAGTTCAAGACCAGCCTCTTCTACATAATGAGTTCTAGAACATCCAGGGCTCTGTCGAGAGCCCCTGTCTCAATCCCTGAACAAAAAAAGAGTCATTTTATAATTCTGTATATAAAACAATGTCAGTACATTCATTTACCAGGAACTTGATCAACCCATTTACTTTAGTAAAATATCACATGATATTTAAAGAGGCATGGGCTAGGGATGTAGCTTATGCCTCTGGAGGCCTAGGTTTAAGTCTCAGCACTAAACAAGCAAACAACAGAAAACCTCACAGAGATTCACAAAGGAAATATCTATCAAGCAGCACAAAACAAATACGTAGATATGCAAATGTGTTTTACATATGTAGATATCTTCTTTAGCAACAGGTTTAATGGACATAATGTATTTTTTAAGCAACACTATATGAATATCAAGTAACTGAAAAATTATTGGCCCACATACAGTATTAACATGTGTGTGCATTATAGATGCCCCATAATAAATTTAATTGGTAAAGAAGTTAAATCAGTCATAATACATAATTACAAATCAACAAAATTCCTTTGCTTGCCATCCACACCCTCCCCTGAAGCCCTCCGCAGCCTGCACGCCCTCCTCTACACAAGGCCATTGCTATGAGAAGCTCGATGTAGGGGCTCAGTCACCTTAACCTTCGCATCTCGTGCCCTATGCGTATGAGATGCAAAATAATTTTTTTAGATCTTAAAAAAAATCAAACCAGATGTGGTGGCACTGGAGAGGTGGAAGCAGATGAATCTCTGTTGAGTTTGAGGCCAGCCTGACCTATATAGAGACTTCCAGAACAGCCAGGGTTACACTGAGAGACCCTGTGCCAAACAAAATCAAACAAAGCTCAGGCATCACGGCCATGACTGCTCCTTCCAGACTGACAGCCTTTCCTCTAATCGGAAAAACCCCACACTTCCAGAGCAGGGTGTGGGCCTTCCAGGAGCCGCAGTGTCCAGCTTTCTAGTGGAAAATTATTCGGCATCCTCAGCAAACTCTAGGAGCCTGATATTTTAGTTCAAAAACATCACCTTGTAGTAGCTATGAATAATTTAAGAAGTTATTGATGAATGACTCTTTACATAAAAATGGGAGTTATACATCGTATTCCATCTGCCAGGAGAACTAGAGACTGACTCCAAAAAATGGGGTGCTCCAGACCCATCTGGAGTACCCTGAGGCCCTCCCTCTCAGAGTCAGGCAGTGGGCGGAGGGAAGGCCTGGAGGACAGGAGGTGTCTGCGCCAGTACAGCCCCTGCCTCTGTCTCCATGTCCCTCCTTCTAGCCATCAGAATAAAAGGGTTTCCAAGTTTGGATGTGGAGAGTTGACATTGTCTCCACTCTACTTCAGTTTGACTCTAAACTATGAATCATGCTTCTACGGGAAGTGCTTCCATTTTTATTGATTTTTGCATAATATCTAAATAAAAAACACAATGCTTGGTATGCAAATGCAGACTCAAGATAGGCAGCTGGCTCTTGTCCCTAGGGAGTTCCTGTATGTGAGCCATGGGGGCTGTCACCACTTGGAGGCCCACTGGTCAGTCAGTTCAGGACTTAAAGCTGACAGAGTGAGTCCCAGGTCAGGCCGGTGAGAATGCAAGGACTCCGGAACTGTAGGTCCCTTGCAGGGACCCAGGAAGTATGGGGGTTGCCAAGGCTGTCATGGTAGGCAGGTGCCCACTGAGATGGATTTGGCCATGCTCGCTGACCTTGGGAGCTCATATTTCACTCTGCTTAAGTGGTAAGGAGCTACAGAAAGACAACATAGGGTCGTATCTATATATGGCAGCCAACAGTGGGCCAAACAGGTGAGAGGGGACAGCAAAGTGACTGACTGCCCAGGTGACTGGAACCTGGGATGATGCTCTGGAGTAGAAGGACAAGATGATAGATGTGAAAACCAGGGAAGGAGGTGAGAGATGGAGGCTGAGGGGAGTAGAAAGAAGGGGGGCTGAGCTTGCCTGCCTCCCACAGAAATGGAAGACTACAGAATGAGCAGAGATGCTGGGCTCTTTTTATAACCCTGTTCTGTCCACACTCAATTTTAAAATTGCCATTAAGTATCCAACCGGCCATTTCCAGGATACGTGTCATCAAGGTGGTCAGGTGGTAATACGGACTCCTGACCGTCCTCAATGACAGACTGGCAACTAGGCAGGAACCAGGCAGGAGCTGCTCGTTCTGGTAGGCTTGGCTATGCCTTTGAAATCAGCTCCAACCCTCATCCCATGCCCTGCCTGCTTCGGAGCCTTCCAAGCCTGGCTAGCAAGTTTGGGGAGCCACTTAGGGGGCATCCGTTTCTTCCTAGTCACCACTTCTGTGGGGGGACACTGCACTGACTACTCACATATGAATCGAGGCCTCTTCCTGGTTCCCACACCACCAAAACACATATGCTCGAGAAAGCATTGGTAGATGCGGAGAGCTCATCAAGGACTGGGTGGGTGACCGCCAGAGGGGTGACCACCAGAGGGGTGCACCACGCATCTGTGAACAGCCACAGACTGAATGCCGTACAGCCCTGCCTTCGCCACTGCATCCCTGAGCACTTCTACCTGAGGCTTCTCCAGGCTTCGACCAGCAGCTGGCTTGTGCTTGGCTTCCACCTATCCTGTTTCACATACTTGTCCTTCTAGGTCCTAGCTCACAGTTGTCCCTTTATAGCCCAGAGGAACCCAACCCTCCCAGGTTTCTACCAGCAGCCCAGCTAATGCCGACGGGTATTCTGTAACCTCCCAGGGAGCCTGGCTGCCCTTCCTGAAGGGATGGCAATTGTAAAGAGAACTTTGTAGTTTCGCTCTTGATAACGCCTGTGTCTGGCGCTCCTTAGAGTTCTTTCGCGTGTGTCATCTCTTGGAAAGGTTTCAGAACCTTAATGGAGACATTAAGGGTCCTTGTTCCAGAGACAGACGCGGCTGGCCAGAAAGTCAGTGCCCAACAAGCTGGTGCCCCACAAGTCGGTGCCCAACAAGCTGGTGCCCAGCAAGCTGAGAGAAAGAAACCTGCTCCCTGGGTGCCCAGCTCAAGGCTTCACATTTCTGTGAGTGTGTGGAACTTTCCACGTTGCAAACCATCTTCCTTCTTTCCTCCCTCCTGCTCTCTTTCCTTCTTCCTGTCTTCTTTTTCCTTCCTTCCTTCCCTCCATCTCCCCTCCCCCTTTCCTCCCTCCCTGCTTCCTTCTTTCCTTCCTTCCATTCTCTCTCTCTCTCTCTCTCTCTCTCTGGTTTTTCGAGACAGGATTTCTCTGAAGCTTTGGAGCCTGTCCTGGATCTAGCTCTTGTAGACCAGGTTGGCCTTGAACTCACAGAGATCCGCCTGCCTCTGCCTCCCAAGTGCTGGGATTAAAGGCGTGCGCCACCACCGCCCGGCATCTCTCTTTCTTTCTTACAGGGTCTCACTATGTAGTCCTGGCTGGCACAGAACTTGCTGTGTTGATCAAGCTGGCCTGGAGTTCACAGAGATCCACATGCCTCCCAAGTACTGGGATTAAAGTCATGAGTCACCAGTCTCAGGCATTCCTGATGAAGGATGAAGTATTGTCACTGGCTCCCCAGAAATGCTTTCTGGAAAAGATCAAGTTGAGGCTGGTATAGCAATTGCCCTTCTTTGCTTCCCTACCTTGCTCAACCACCATCCCTCTGTGGAATGTCTTGCTCAATCCTTGTCCCTAAAACTGTACATCAGGCTCCTTGGGGGCTCCTGAAAAATGTCCTAGTAACTTGAGGAATGCAGAGCCTCCAGGGGGACAGCTAGAATGTCCCTGCCTCAATGCTCGCAATGGTCTCTTCTTCCCAACCTACCTCCTACCCCAGTGGTGGGTGACAACGGGAGACGGGGCGGGGGGTCCACCTAAGGCCATGTGTCCTAAAGAGGTGGCTTGGGAATACTACTACACAGGACGGGAACTTGAGGCACTCAGTTGAAACTTTATACTATTACCAAGCATGGATCTGACAGCTCACCGCACAAAAGCCAAAATCAGGACAGGACGGGTGGGAAAGAGATCTGTCTCATTCACAGAGCAGGGCCCTAGAAGATGAATGCTGTCATCCTCAATGCCTCCTCCCAGGGAAGCTGGCTGCATGAGAAGAATTTCACATGGGAGGAGAGGAGGAAGTGTAGAGGGCAGTGGGCAGGTGGCTACTGCTGCGTGGTCTTCGTCATTCAGGGCATGTGGTTCCTTTCCATGTTCCTCTGGCCGTAAGATTGCAGCCTCCTACGGCTGGTTCCTATCATTCTCCAGACAGCTCCATTTTCTGCAAGTTAAACTTTGGAGCAGTTTACTGTGTTACCTAATGGAGAGAAGGGAAAAAATAAGAAGTTTTGCTCATTGTGGTGTAACTCAAGGTCACCATATGTTCTGGCTCTGTAGAGCTAAATAAAGATCATTCGTAAGTATCCCCCTTTTTTTTTTATTTATGGGGCTGGGAATCGATCTCTGAGCTTTTGCGTACGAGGCACGCCATTCACCGTGGAGCCACATCCTCAGCCCCGGCGGTTATGGTCTTAGTCATTTGGGGTAGTTTATGTTTAGATGTTAAAGTGTAAGGCTAAGAACTAGCCTTGCAAGGAAGAAAGCTGCAGTAACTGCAAAGGCATGGCTGTTGTTCACTCCCAGGCTGCATGGCCACCAGGGATGTCTACCCACAGAGGAGAAAAAGGCTGTCATATCCTTTAGTCATCTGTGCATCTACAGACACGCGTGAATCACCTGCTGTGCCCTGCTGATCTCACGGGGCACTTACTGGTAAAGAGAGGATCAAGAGCCCTGCTGGCACCGTGCTTACGCGCCAGCGAGGGAGACAATGACCAAATGAACACACAGTAGACAGGGAAAAGTCGCCATCACTATATGGGTAGGGAAAGAAGTGTTTCATCCACCCATCATAGACTACTATGGGTCGGGGGCGCTCTTCCTGTAGCTGGGAAGCACTCAGGGGAGTCAGGCAGGAGGAAAGGGAGGCTGCAGAAGTAAGTGCGGCAGGGTGAGAAAGCTGGGCTGGAAAGTGGTGGAGGACTTCGCTGCTCACTTGGGAGCACTCTCTCAAAGCCCTGGTCTACCCCAGTACTTTGTTTCCTACCTTGGAGGAAACGGAAGTTTTGGGTGTGAGCTCCCAACACCCTATCTTTTCTCTGGTTCTGTTCAGCATCCCTCCTCCCCTGACCATTGTCCCGGTTTGAAAGCACAGCCTACTATGGGTTGTCTCCTTTCTGAAGCCTCTCCTCTCTCTTCCATCCCTGCATTTCATTTTTCTCCTCCTACTGGAACCTTCACAGTCAACAAGATGAGGCCACGTTATAAACAGTACTCACTGGGTCTCAGACCCTTCGCTTCTTGAAATTCAGGGTTTCCCATTCTGGGAGGACACCTTCCCCCTTCATTTTCCCATAGCAACCCCTCCTCCTAAGTTCTTCCTCATTCCATCTCCCCCGAACTACAGATTTATAGATTCTATAAATCTCTGAGACTACGGGCGGGATGACACGGAGCTAGGGAGCAGTGCGCATGCGTTCTGAACACTGGAGCAAGGGCGTGTTATGCGGTAGGGAGGGGACACAAAGCAAGGAGGACACAGAGGCTTCCTGGATCCACTTTATCCCCTAGGAACTGCATTTCAACATCCACATTACATCAGCTATGACTGTCCTCCAAGGACCCTAGAGAGCCGTGTCCTTGAAAGGAAAACAGAGGCACCAGGGAGTTAGTTTTTCTTCCTTGATGTGGAGGCAAGCGAGTTTAAATGAAGAGGAAGTAGAAACAAAGTCAGCATGGAGCCTTGCCGGTGAGAGGAAACTTGCTTATTGGTGGTAGCCTTCCAGGGACCAAGACAAGAACGGGGTGGGGGGCTTGGGGGGGTGGACCTATCTGGGTTCAAGGTGTCTTTTCAAGGCCTTTCATCCCATCCAGCTCCTGCTGCGGCCACCTACGGCAGCTCCAGGGAATAAACGCCCTGCAGACCAGCCAAACGTGGGGCTCCTCGCTGAGGCCAGAGAACCTTCTAGGTGGCCTGTCGAATATGCTGATACAGATTCTCATACCAGAGCCACAGGTCAGAATTGGAAGTGGAGCAGCTCCACAAGACCTTGTAGTTAAACACATCTTCAAACTAGCCCAGGCGATCCAAAGTCTCTGAGATGCCCAGACTTAGTGTCAAAAGTTAAGGCCCTAGAGTCAGACAAACTTGGGTTTGGCTTCACTTATTTGCTTGGCAGTCTTGCTAAGCTCTCCCAGGCCTTTATTTTCTAACCTGTAAAATGGGATAATAGTGATGAGTACTTAGCATGTGGAGCGATTGCGAGGATTAAACGTGTTGTGGCATGTAGAATAATTAAACTCTTGGAAAGTGAGCAAACAGCACATATGGCAGTTCTGTCATTCTCGCTGTTTATTTCTTTGAGACAGGGTCTCACTGTGTAGTCCCAGCTGACCTGGAGCTTGATATGTAGAGCAGGCTGGGCTTGGACTCACAGAGCCCCACTGGCCTCTGCCACCCGAGTGCAAGGATCAAAGGCGTGCACCGCCACACTTGGCTACAGTTGGGTATTCTAAGTGTCCTCATACTGAGGTTCCCTTTATGGGCAGCAGGCTGCAGTGAGACCCTGAAGTCTTGCGAATATTGGAAAATTTTAGCAATGGTTCTGCTTTCAGTTCTGTTATGAAGAGAAGGATTTTGTGGGTTTCATGTCAAGGTGGCAGAGGAAACAGAGTCCACACTCTGGTGTCTGAGCTGGAATCTCAGGTTGCCAGTTCGCAAGTTTCTTAACCTGAGTTCTGCTTCCTCTTCTGTGAAACGGAAATGTGGTCATCTCTCCAGTCACAGGTTCTACATCGATGGATGCAGCCAACAAAGGATTGAAGATTTTCCAAAACACCAAGCGCCTGTGCGTGGAACATGTACACTCTTTACCCCCTGGTCATTGTCCCCTCAACAACACAGTGTAGCGCTGTCTGCAGTGTTGTAACAGTGTTGTGAGTAGCACAGGTGATCTCAAGTGTGAGCCGGTGTGAAATGTACATGGCCTTACGCAAAGCCGTCTTCTCTACTCACGTCACACATACACTGGTTCACATGCGCGTCGTAAGCATCTGTGGATTTGGGTCAGGGTGAGACCAGCATTGGGCCTACAGTTCTGCTCTCCCAGGCTAAGCTCATTCTGGGCCCCACTTTGGCTCTGAGAGCCCTACTTTATTCCCAAGCATGAGTCCTGCTTTGAGGTCCCCTCCTGCCTTGATGACAAAGATTACTTCTCCAGTGTGGTAGCCTGAGAGAGACCCTGCTGCTTCGTGACCAGCATGACAGCACCAGCATTGGGCGACTGACTTCTCACCAAAGATGACAGAGTCAATCCACTGTTTCCCAAACTCCTTCTTGAACTATCACAAAGATGGGAAAATATTTTTGAAATGTAGCAATATAAGCCCATGGATCCGATTTAATTAAAGAGGAGTGAGCACGGCGTCATCTGTGTCATAGCCTTTGTCTTCCTCAAAATGTCCACATCCAAATTCCCAGAACCTGATTATGCCAGAGTTCATAGTAAATGGGAATCAAGACGTCTAGCTGACCAAGATGTGGAATTCATCCTGATACAGAGAAAATGTAGGTGGAGGCTTTTCTTTCCTGCCTGGTCCAGCAGAGGCACTTTTAAAATAATCACTCAGAGGTTTAATATTAGTTACAAACCATTCTGCCTATTGCTCAGGCTTATTACTAACTAGCTCTTGCAACTTAAATTAAGCAGTTTCGTTTTCTTTCTTTCTTTCTTTCTTTCTTTCTTTTTTTTTTTTTTTTTTTTGGTTTTTTTCGAGACAGGGTTTCTCTACAGCTTTGAAGCCAGTCCTGGAACTAGCTCTTGTAGACCAGGCTGGTTTCAAGCTCACAGAGATCCGCCTGCCTCTGCCTCCTGAGTGCTGGGATTAAAGGCGTGCGCTACCAATGCCTGGCTCAGTTTCTATTAATCTATATTTTGCCACCTGACTTCGTGGTGTTACCAGTTCTTTAGTATAACTTGTTGCTCTAGCGGCTCCCTGGCATCTCTCCAACTCCACCTTCTTCTCCCTGTATCTCTGCTTCGATTTTCCATCTGACTCTATCCTGCCTGGCTATAGGCCAAAGCAACTTCTTTATTAACCAATGGCAATAAAAACATATTCACAGAATACAAAGGGGTTATCCCACAGCACGTGATTATGCCAGAGTTCATAGTAAATGGGAATCAAGGCTTCTAATTAGCTGACTGAGATGTGGAAATCATCCTGAGTCAGAGGAAGAAAGGCAGCAGAAGAGCTTGGAGACAACAGAAGAATGATCAGAGCGGGGAACAGGGCTGACTTTGAAGAGGGAAAACGGTCACGAGCCAAGGACTGTGAGTGACTTCTAGAAGCCAGAGAGATAAGAAGATGGATTCTTTCCCAGTGCCTCTGAGACCAAGGCCACAGCCCTTTGGTTTTAGACTGAGAAGTGAGATATTCATGAGCTTCTGACCTCCAGACTGAAAGATGACTTTTTAAACTTTTATTTTATGTGTATGACTGTTTACCAGCACCTACATGTGTGCATCATGTACCTGCAGTGCCTGCAGAGACCAGAAGGCACTGGATTCCCTGGTACTGGAGCCAGCCATGTGGGTGCTGGAAATGGAACCCAGGTCTCTAGAAGAGCAGCCAGTGCTCTTAGCCACATCTCTCTAGCCAGCTTTATAGCATCTTTTAAAGATACACAGTCTCCTTATGATGCCCAGGCTGGCCCCAGGCTCCTGGGTTCAAGTCATGCCCCTGGCCCAGCCTCTCAAATAGGCTGCACTTGAGAAGTGTATCGTCCTCTGAGAGCTGTGGCCACAGCCTTGGGCAGTCCTATCAGGCAGGCACGTGTTTGTCCCACACTCAGCAATCCTGCAACCTACAGTCTTAGCTACCGCTTGGCCTCATGCTATGACCAGAGTAAGATTCAGTTTCTCTCTTTCCAGGGCCTGCACTCCCCCACCCCATCCCCCTCCACCTCCCCACCCCACCCCACCCCCGTGCATGTAATCCCCATATATCTCCTCCACAGAACACCTCTGTTGTCTGGAAGCACCTTAACTATTGAACTAGCCTGGTGGTCTCAGGTGACATCAGACTGGAAATGGAATGTGATTCTCTTTGGTCTCTCTCAGCTTGACAAATTACTCTGTCCATTGAGAAAAAATCTCTCCACAGTCCACGGAGGAAGGGGGTGAGAAAGCATCCCTCCACAGACCATGGCGGGGGGGTAAGAAAGTGTCTTTCCACAGTCCACAGAGGAGGGGATGAGAAAGCGTCTTTCCACAGTCCACGGAGGAGGGGGTGAGAAGGCGTCCCTCCACAGTCCACGGAGGAGGAAATGAGAAAGTGTCTCTTCACATTCCACGGAGGAGTGGGTGACTGCAGAGCATTCTCTGTGGTGGGCACTGAACGTTCGCTCTGGGGGACTGCCGCCATCTCATCACAGCCAGCGGTTCTCCTTCTAAAGCAGGGTGTAGAACTCCAATTGGCCATTCCATGGTGACTTGAGACATTATTATCACCAGATGAAGGCCTGTGACACACAGAAAGCATTCTGGCCATTCTGGGTGACCTTGGAAAGGTCCCTTCACCTTGGTCTTTGCTCCCCATCTGGAGAACAGGGTGAGGGCTGAGGATGAAGTGAGAGATGAGAATGCATTTCACAGACTTTCAGGGCCCTGGACACACTAGAAACATGGATGACAAATCAAGTTTCATTTCTAAGAAAACTTAGAAGAAAGGAAAACCTTTAGCCCCTGAGCTGCTCTGAAATGGTCCATGGTTTCACTTCCTGGAAACATCATTCTCCCTCTGTCTTTCCCAAGAGTCTAGTGAAAATGCAATTTATTTAATTTTGAGACTTAAACAATGGTTTCCAATGGAAGCACACTACATGGTGCCCTCTCTCTTTCTCTCTCTCACCCCCATTTTATCAGAGTGGATACCAATAGTTCAAAAGTCAGGTAGCATAGAGGGTTGACAATGAGAATAATGACCCCTGGCCACCCTCTCTCCTTTTACCCAGTCTTCCAACACAACAGCGTTTAACCCTTGTCTCCCATATCAGTCTCTGTCGCTCTAAGGCAGATATGTGCGACTTTTGGAGAAACTTAATGAGAGAAAGACAAGAAAGGAAGGAAGAAGAGAGAGAGGGAGGGAGGGAAGGAGGGAGGGAGGAAGGGAGGGAGGAAGAGAGAAAGAAAGAAAGAAAGAAAGAAAGAAAGAAAGAAAGAAAGAAAGAAAGAAAGAAAGAAAGAAAATTGTAGAATACAGATAGACAAAGAACCAAGAGGCAAGCATTTGTACAGGAGGGGGATAAACAAAAAGAAAGGAAGATAACTCTGTCTGTCTATCCACTCGCCCACCCACAGATCTTTTTGTCTATCTGGTTCCCCAAGGCTAAAGAAAGCAACATTATTCCTGTTTGTCATGAGAGTGAAGACCCACTAAGAAGTCTAGGGTTCTCTTGGCTTTTGTTTGTTGTTTGTTTTCTGAACTTTCGTGAACCCTGTAAACGCAAGCTTCACAGGGGTGTGCCAAGAGGCATTTCCAGTTTACATTTTCATTTCCTTTAGTTCTTTCTCTGTTGTTGTCTTCTGCACACCACAGAAAAGTGATGAGTAGTAAAACCTCCACACTGCGGGCCTAGATGTCAATCAAGTCACAGGGAGTAGACACTTCAGGGCCTAAGAGTAAATCCTTAGTGTATCAATGTGGACAAATCCCAAAAGCCACCCGGAATAATAAGTACAGGATAAATCATCTCAATGAGTACTAGCTGTACACATTTGATTTCCCCACCTCATATAACATTTTTGAGTGGAGGAACACAGGCCAGCTTGCTTTCCTGCACCCTAATTCTGCCTTGTTTCTCTGCTACCTGCCTCGACACTTTTAAATGTTACTACTGTTACTCCAAAGCGTCAATCTGAAATGGCACCATGTGAATATCCATGCATGAGGCTCCACTGCCTGCACGATGACACGGGAAATTGACTATCATGTAACCAAGATGCCAGGACAAGTCCAAGGACCCCTCCCTCCCTTAGTCTCCAACTTTCACAGTGCCCAGTCCATGGATGAAGAACCCGATCTCCCTCCAGCAGTTCCCCTATTACTAAAGGCTAATTCCTCCCCCAGCTCCTTCCCTACTTTCTCTTGAAGCCTGGCATCTACTGTTCACTCTGCCTGCTCACGTGTCCTGCCTGGCTTGGGAAGCCACTGGGCATGTGTCATTCTCAGCCTCAGGTCCTGCTCATGTCAGGTTTTGGGGGTCATGCATGCTACTGAAGGTTTGATAATAATAAGGAGTTACAATACAGTGTCAATGCAAAAACAGCTCTCACCTCAAGGGAGCTGAGTTTGTTTATTCTGGAGACAAATATGAATGACCATGGCCTAGGAAGAATGGTTCAGGTTACCTCCATTCCATGTTCCGATGTGTACTAGTTTCGTGAAGTTTTTACATTAACATGGCAAAGAAAATCATAAATCAAGACTTGGCAAAATATTTATTTTTATCATTTTTAAAAGATTTATTTATTTTTACGTATATGAGTGCTTTAACTGCATGTGTATCTGTGCACTAAGTGTGCACAGCGCTCTCAGAGGCCAGAAGAGGGTGTCAGATGCCCAGGAACTGGAGTTACACATGGTTGTGAGTCTCCATGAGGTTTCTGGGAATGAAACCAGGATCTCTGGAAGGGCAGCCAGTGTTCTTAGCCACTGAGCCATCTCTCCAGCCCCTATTTTCATCATCTGAAACTACAGTGTGTGTGTGTGTGTGTACATGCAGGTACAGAGGCTAGAGGTGAAAGATGCCCCCAGAGATGCTTGTGAGCTATTTGATGTGGGTGTTTGGAATTGAACTCAGGTCCTCCAGAAGAGCAACAAGTGCTCTTAACCACCAGACCATCTCTCTCTAGTCTCAAATCAAGACATTTAAAAAACACACTGGTGGGTTAAAACCATCATACAGATGGCCAGATATTGTGGCCCACATCTTCAATTCCAGCAGTCAGGAGTCAACTGCAAGATCTCTGAGTCTGAGAGCAGTCTGGTCTACAGAGTGAGTTCCAGGACAGCCAGGGCTACACAGAGAAACCCTGTCTCAAACAAAACAAACAAAAAATCAGAGAGATGGGTTGCAACACCAGAAAAACCTTAGCTATCAGCCTTAGATACTAGCTGAGAGCATTCTTAGCCTTTTGGTTGGTGGAAGCAGGGTTTCGGTTAAGTTAATACAGTCTGTTGGTCAGAACGTTGGCTCTAGTCACAGGATGTTAGTACCCAAGAGAGGCGGGCAAGGATGGCTCTCCAGGGCCTGGCACAAGCCGAGATAAACTGTCTTTAGGCTCTGAAGCTGTGTATGAACTTCCAGCCTCTCCACACCATTGATGTTTTAGCCAGCCCTCTTGCCTGTGCAAACATGGATTCTTTCCAGGGATTCCTGCTCACAGTGGCTCCCGGTGGCTTTTAGGACTAGCACATAACTCCCCTATAAACGCACTGGCCACTTTCCACTGTGGGACTGTCTAACTGTGGTGTGACTGGCTTGATTCGTGACCTCGCCCTCTGCTGCTAACCTTTCCTGACTCTTCTCTAGTCAGTCTTGGTTGTTGCTGTCAGTTTGTTAAAATTGAAAACAGATTCTTTTCTCATTCCGTGTATCCAATTATAGTTTCCCCTCCCTCTGCTCCTCCAGGTGCCTCCCTACCTTGTTCCACCCTGGATCCACTCCCTTTCTCTCATGAAACTACTAAGCTAATAGCTATACGTACGTACAGAGGACCTAGGGCAGACCCATGCAGGCTCTGTGAGCGCCTATGTGACTTACATAGTTGACTCAGTGGGCTGTGTTATCCTGGTGTCTTCCATCCCCTCCAGGATGGCCTGGCCTCGAACTCACAGAAATCCACCTGCCTCTGTATCCCGATTGCTGGGATTAAAGGTGTGTACCACTACCACCCGGTGAGGGGAGAGATTTGATGAGGACCTCCAGTCTATGACTCTCTCTGCATAACGTCTGACTGTGGGTCTCTGGACCCACTCCCATCAGCCGCCAGAGGAAGCCTCTCTGCTGACCGGATAAGGAACTGATCTCTAAGTATAGTGAACATCATGAGGAATCGTTTTATTGTTTTTCTGTTTGTTTGGTTTTACCCTAGGTCTCTGAACTCTTCTCTAGTCAGTCTTTGGGCCGCCAAATCCCTGATATTTTTCCATGAGCATTAAGTCAGCTGACTGTGTCTGCAGCTCGTACCACACCATGCTCAAAGGGACTCATGGCCTTGGTTTGTTTTGTATTACCACAAAAGAGCAGACAACTTCTTTTGAAAAAAAAAGGGGGATTTATTTTGGCTTAAGGTTAATTGGAAGCTTAGAGGTAAACTGGGAATTCCAAGATTACATGGAGAGGGTCTTTCACTATTTCAGCTCTTGACTAGAAGAGGACTGGTGTGTACAGAGTTCTGCCCTTTTACATAAAATAGTGTTAACCATTTCATGAGAGTGGACCTTTCATGATCCAGGTGTCTTTTATTGGGAGAGGGCTATTTGTAGCCACAGCTGTCCCTGAACTAGAGGCCTCAGGCTCTGGAGTGCTGGGGTTACAGATGTGACTCACTATATCCAGTTCTGAATGCCTCTTAAAAATCCCATCATCACCAGGCATGGTGGTGCACACCTTTAATCCCAGCACTTGGGAGGCAGGGGCAGGCGGATCTCTGTGAGTTTGAGGCCAGCCTGGTCTACAGAGCTAGTTCCAGGACAGCTAGGACTGCTACACAGAGAAACCCTGTCTCCATAAAACCAAAAAGAAAAAAAATAAAATAAAAGAGCCAGGCGGTGGTGGCGCAAGTCTTTAATCCCAGCACTTGGGAGGCAGAGGCAGGCGGATCTCTGTGAGTTCAAGGCCAGCCTGGTCTACAAGAGCTAGTTCCAGGACAGGCTCCAAAACAACATAGAGAAACCCTGTCTCGAAAAAAACAAAAACAAAAAAAGAAGAAGAAGAAAAGAAAAAAGAAAAGAAAGGAAAGAAGAAAGAAAGAAAGAAAGAAAGAAAAAAAGAAAGAAAGAAAGAAAGAAAGAAAGAAAGAAAGAAAGAAAGAAAGAAAGAAAGAAAAGAAAGAAGTCCCACTATCCTGGGGGCTGGAGAAATGGCTCAGCTGTTGAAAGCACCAGCCGCTCTTCCTGAGGTTCAGGGTTTGAGGCCCAGCACCCGCAGGGCAGCTCACTGTCCAATTCCAGAGGATCTGATGCTCTTCTCTGGCTCCAGGAACACATGTGGTACACAGAGATACATATAACCAAAACACTTATACATATCAAATAATTAACAAAAAAAAACCCACTCTCACCACTTCTCAATACTGTGTCACGGTAACCAAGCCCCAGCATGAGTTCCAGTGGAGCAAGCCACATTCAAATCATAGCACCCATCAGGCTGTGTTTCCTAAGCCTATCTTCACAACAAACCACAACAAAATTCTCTCTCCACAGAAATGAAAAGTGTCTCGTCTTTGTGGCATAAAGAGCTGCAGCTGGGGACTGTTCTCAGGGGTCCATCTCCCCTCTGCTGTGTCTCACGTCCTCTGTTTCTGGAATGCCTGACTTACAGCTAAACCTCACAAACCCCCATGAAGTAATTGGCACCATCAGCCCCATGTTACAGGTGGGGTAAAACTTAGAAGACATTGTCTGTAAGGTTTGACTATCTGGCTCCTCAGCAGATGTGTCAGGAAGCATGGTGGGTGACCGCGCCCCCCTGCAGGCTTTCCATTCGTTCCTCATGCCTCCGTCTCTGTTCTCCTTAGGCTTCCACAGCAATGAGTTGGTGGAGGGACAATTTCTGGATCCTCTTGGCTGCAGCCATTATCGTTGTCTCCTTGGTCCTGGGTCTCATCCTGTACTGTGTCTGCAGGAGGCAGTTTAGACAAGGTAATGACGGCCATCTTCCCTGGGCAGGTGGAGGTGGGGCAGGTGATGTCAGTACAGCGGAGCTCCGGATCCACCTGGGCGTGCGAGGGCTAAGCTTAAATGGAGCATCACACACTTTGGTTGAGGTTTCTAGCCATGCCACTGACCTCTGTCCTGGGCCTCAGTTTCTCATCTGTGTAGTGAAGGGGGATAGATTTATCACCAAAGACCTTGTCAAAGGATTTGGGTAATAGCAGAGGCAGGCAGTCTGTCCCCAGGCACTGGGGCTGGAACCCTGTTTCTGCCTGGCACTGATGTCATCTTTTCTGTGGGGCTCAGAAGGGAACAAACAGAAGTCTATCAAAAGTCAACTGTCTCGAGCATGCGTTAAAACACAGATGCAATCTGTGATGACAGCACGACTGCCTTCTCTCTCTAAGACCTGTTTTCTGCTTGTATCTCCAACTTGACCAGAAGTTTTTGGCCTCCTCAGGCAAAGTGGCTGCTTGGATATTAACAGAAACTTTAGATTATCTGTAAGTGGGTTTTCCAGTTTGCTGTTTATCTCCGGAAACATGAACCCCAATCAGTGACATGGTCCCTTGAGATCCTAGTCCTTTAAAAGAAAAATAAAATGTGGGCTAAGCCAGGAGCGCGCCCAGGGATGGTACACAGCGCACAGGGTGCCCTGGTGCACACGCCTCTCTAAGTGATCAGGGCACTGTCCTTCAGGCAGCTGCTTAAGGACGCAGGGCTGCACCGAAGCGAAGTCTTTTCGGCTTGGTTTCCAACCTCTTTTTTAGAGCTGAGAAGAAGCCCAGAGGGAGGCCGAGCCCTTCACGGAGGTATTCCAGGTGTTGGTGGCAGAACTGGTATCAGATCTCAAGTGTTCTGGGTTCCCAATTTAATCTTTTCCCACTACCCATTAAGTGATAACTTTTTAATAAAAAGGGGGTGTATTTACTCTGAACTGCATTACTTTATGCAATTAATATAATTTTTAAGGAGGGCATTTGAGGCTCATACAACTCCTCTATTCATTGGCTGCCTTTTAATTATTATTATTTTTTTCAAGACAGGGTTTCCCTGTGTAACAGTCCTAGCTGTCCTGGAACTAGTTCTTGTAGACCAGGCTGGCCTCAAACTCACAGGGATTCACCTGCCTCTGCCTCCCAAATGCTGGGATTAAAGGTGTGCACCACCACTGCCCGGCTTAATTATTTTTTTGTTTGCTTTGTTTTTTGAGACAGAATCTCATATGGTCCAGGCTGTGCTTGAACCCCTGATCCTCCTGCCTCTGCCTCTCAAATGCTGAGATTACAAATGTGTGCAATTATGCCTTGTGTATCCATTTTATTCTTTTAGGCCAGTGAGGCGGCTCAGCAGGTAAAGTCAATTGCCACTAAGCCTAAAATCTGAGTTTGATCCCCAGGACTCCTGCTGAAAAGAAAGAACCTAGTCCCCAAAGTTGCCCTCTGATCTCCACACATGTGATATGAACATGTGTATGCACACACATAAATAAATAATGAGCTAAAAAATGTTAAACCTTTCATTCTCAGATATGAACAAAAACATGACCCTTGACAAAAACCCTTATTTTCCCACTTTTATCTGGACTGACCCCTGTTAACAGTAGGTTATGGCAAATAATAATGTATGCAGTGCTTCAACACAGCTTCTCTGGGGGAATATAACTTGTAGAATGAATCTCTCTATGTCTATAGAGAGAAAGGGGATTTAGTAGAATGGCTTACAGGCTGTGGTTCAGCTAGTCCAACAATGGCTGAGGATGAACAGAAAGTCCAAGAATCCAGTAATTGTTCAGTCCACAAGGTTGGATGTCTCAGCTGGTCTCAGTATGTGCTGGGATCCTGAAGAAGCAGGCGCTAATGTCAGTGAAGAAATGGATTTGCCAGCGAAAGCAAGAGCGAGCAGACAGAGAACAAGGCTTCCTTCTTCCATGTCCGTTATATAGGCTGCCAGCGGAAGATGTGGCCCAGATTAGAGATGGGTCTTCCCACCTCTGAAAATTGAATTAGAAGTGGATCTTCCTACTTCAAATTTCATTAAACAAAAATACCTCACATGTATGCCCAGTCATTTGGGGCATTTTAGTTAATCCCAGATGTAGTCAAGTTGATTACCAATAATAATAATACCATTATAGCCATCATGCATACCCAGCACATCACGGCCAAACTATTCTTCCCTTCCTTAGTTCATTTCATCCCAACTACTCCTGCCTATTCACAACCTACCTAGTGCCAATCAAGCCATGAAGCCATGCTGAAACAGCCCATGTGACTGTTGCCAGCCCTGAGTCACCACCCAGGCTCTGTGGCTTTATGGCCAGGATCTAAATGCCAGCTCCGTCACTTCAAAGCTAGGTGTTCCCCTCCACACATCCTGGATCTGCTGGTTTTCCAAGGACTTCAAAATGCTGAAGTCACAGCTTTCACTAATGTGCCCTAAGTGAATATGGTTTTTCACCCCTTAGGCAAGAAATGGTCAATTGCCAAGCCCTGGAAACCTAATGGAAGAGACGAAGAGAAGATGTATGAGTAAGTGGGGGAGATTCCTGCTGTTCAACTTTGAGAGCCATCTGTTCACTGCCTCCAGGGCCCTTCCACTATTGTTCTGGTGTGTCTGAAATGCCCCCCTTTCCTATGGAGCTGGTGAGATGGATTCTCCATCTGCAGCAGGAGGGAGGTCCAGGGCACTGTGGGTGCAGCGCCCCTCTGGCATTGGCTACAGGAGACTCCCTGAGAGCATCAATCCTGGCAGAGGTTGCTGTTAGGCTTTGGGTTGCAGGCTCAGGAATACTTCTTTTCCTCACGCAAATTGCAAGTGTGATCCTCTGACAAAGTTGTCTACAAGCAAAGCATTCACTTCCCCCTTTAAAGATTTATTTTTATGAGTATGAATGTTTTACCTACACGTATGTCTATGCACCATGTGTGTGCCTGATGCCCAAGAAGGATGGCATCTAGATCCCCAGAACCTGGAGGTAGGGACAGCTGTAAGCCACCATGTGGGTGCTGGGAACAGAATCCTCCAGCCCGAGCACCAGCTTTACTTCTTGTGATGTGTTTGGGACTCTTTTAGTGTTGTTTGTGCTGAGGTTAGGAGCAAGGACTCACGAGAGGGACTCATGGGACCTAGAAGTTGTCTCACTCACACAGTCTTTTGTTTGTTTGTTTGAGACAGGATTCTACTATGTATCTCTGGCTAGCCTGGAACTCACTAAGTAGACCAGGCCGGCCTCAAACTCACAGAGATCCATCTTCCTCAGCCTCCTGAGTGCTGGGATCAAAAGTATGCACCACCATGCCCAGCACAGCTATGGTTTAATACAGTCAAAAATAGATAAAATCAGTAGAAGAAAAAAGCCAAACAAGATGGACTCTAGGAGGAACCAGACACAAGCCTCCAGCTGTCCTTCCCTGCTAGTCCTGAGGACAGATCTCAGCAGCTGTGTATGTAAATATGTGTGTCAACTCATGTGGAACATCACAGACCCGGGCAGCTCAGCTGAGCCTTGGTACACAGGGATCGTGATAGACAGCCCATGACTGACTTAAGCTATGCAGTCTCCAGCCCCTCCAGGAGTCAAGGGTCCAGACGAACAGAAGCAGGCATCCCCCATAAATGATACCATGAGCATAACCATCAGAAGTAGCCAAAGTTCCAGGTGCATAAACACAGTGGTTGTCAACTTGATATTCTCAAAGCTGAGAGATGATCACCCAGGACTCAGTCAATGGCTGACCTTTGCCTATGCAAAAGAAAAAAAGTATATATATACTTTTCTTTTATTTATTTTTTTTACTAAGCACTCAGTGTTTTGCATCTTTTGCTCATTTTTTTCTGTACTAGGGGGTCAGTTCAGTCCCAGGGCCTCGCATATAGTAGTCCAGGCTCCACTATTGAGCTACAACCCCAGGTCAATGCTGTTTTGGTCAGACTCATTGAATGTAGTTGTAGATTGCTCGCTCTGCTTGCTGTAGAGCATCCCACTGTAGGAGTAGGCTATGGTCAATCTGCCCCGTCTCCTGTGAGTGGGCGTGAACTGTGTATAAGCTTCTGTTCTTGTAACAAATGCCTGAGGCAATCAGCTTAGAAAGAGAAGAGGTTTCTCTTGGCTCACATTCTCCAATTTCTAGTCCAGGATTGGTTAGCCCTGTTGCTTTGGGCCTGTGGTGAGGCAGTGCACCACAGAGGGAGTGCACCATTGAATAAAACCACTCATCTCATAGCTAGGGACAAGAGGAGGGGTGAAGAGAGGTGAAAGGGACTTGGGGACCACGGCCACCTTTGAACACATGCTTCCAGTCACTTGAAAACTCCTGCGAGGCCCCAATTCCTAATTTTTTTTTTTTACCACTTTCCAACAGTGCCTACTGGGCCTTTGGGGGCCGTTTAGCATCTGTAACAGCAGTGCTGTTGTGAACAGCCCTGCTCAGAACATTCTGGACACATACGTGGTAAATTGGCAGCAGTGCTACTGGTCATCAACGGGGTTGATACTTAACATCAGGAGGAAGTCCATCCGCCTTGCAAAATGAAATAAACCTGATGCTGTGGCCACACAGGAGGATGCACGCTGTGCTCTAGGGATGATCCCCGCCCACCCCCTGGACTAGAGGAAATGATTTCTTTGGGGTGACAGAAACAGAATGCAGAATCTAGAAAGCGGAAGAAATGCTTCCAATGTTTAGGGATCTAGCTCTGAATCTTCAACCCATTCATTTGCCTTGATATCTTACAAAGCAGCTGGCAGTAGGCTTGATTCAGACCAACCACTAACTCTCTCTCTCTCCTTCTTCCTTTCCCTCTTTTTCTCTCCCTCTCTAGGAATGTTCTTAATGCATCACCAGGGCAGTTACCTGCTCTGCCACCCAGGGGTTCGCCTTTTCTAGGAGACCCTGGTGAGTACATTTTACTGATAACAGCTTCACTCTGGGTAGGATAATGAACGTGTGGAGCTCCTTGTTTTAGCTTACTAACAAGACACTACAGGCTGGGCGGCTTCAACAGCGGGCAACTATTTTCTCGCAGTTGTGGAACCTGAGATAAAGACCTTAGCTGCTTTGGTATCTGGGAAGGATTCTTCCTGTTGCAGATTGTGGCTTTTTTTTTTTAACTTTAGTGTGTGTTTGCGCGTGTACAGGTGCTAAAGAATGAATGATATGCATGTGACAGTCAGGGGACAACCCTCAGCTGTGGTTCCTGGGCACCACCCACCTTTTTTAGAAAAGTCTTGCAGTCAGGCAGTAGTGACACAATCCTTTAGTCCCAGCACTCGGGAGGCAGAGGCAGGGGGATTTCTGTGAGTTCGAGGCCAACCTGGTCTACAGAAAGAGTTCTGGGCCAGCCAGGGCTACACAGGGAAACCCTGTCACAAAAGACCAAATCTTTCATTGACTGGAATTCACCAAGCAGATGAGGCGGGCAGGTCCATGAGTCCTAGGGATCTGCCCTGCCCTGGGATTATAGCTGTGCACCACCCTGACCACCACACATATAAACAGAGAGACAGACAGACAGCTATGGGTTCTGAGGATCAAACTTGGGTCCTCATGCTTGCAAGGCAAGTACTTTGCAGACTGAACTGTCTCCCCCGTCCCTTTTTGCGTTTCATTTTGTTTTTTGATGCAGGGTCTCACATAGCCCAGGCTGACCTTAAACTCCCTTAGCAGCCAAGGATTAACTTGAACTCCTCCTTCTGCCTTCATTTCCCAAGTGTTACGATTACAGGTGAGCCGGGAAGTGATGGCACATGCCTTTAATCCTAGCACTTGGGAGGTAGAGGCAGCTGGATCTCTGTGAGTTCGAGGCCAGCCTGGTCTACAAGAGCTAGTTCCAGGACAGAGTACAAAGCTACAGAGAAACCCTGCCTCAAAAAACCAAAACAAAACAAAAAATAAAATGATTACAGGTGAGCCCCACCATTCCTGAATGTTTCCTGGTTCCCTTGACTGGCTCCCTGCTAAATACAACCTCATTTAAGTCTGCATGGCTCTGGGAAACTGAAGGCTATCATTGCTCCTTGGACAGAGGACAATACTGAGACCCAGGGAAGTTAAGTGACTTACCCATGATCACCAAACTAACTGACCTCTGGAATCTAAACATGAACTCGTTTTACAGGAAATGGAATGGCAATGGTTTTTCAGTTTCCTTGGAGAAAGATAAAATTATTGTGGAGGCAAATCTGATTCTCATTATAGGTGTAGCTAAGCTATTCGTCAGTGTGTTAATCCATTTTCTGTTACTGTGACAAAATACTCCAGGCTGGGTAGCTTTTTTAAAAAGAGGCTTATTTTGTTGGCAGCTTGGGTGGCTGAGTGTCCAAACAGCATGGCACTGGAAAGCTACATCATATGACAAACATGGCATCATGGCAGGAGCCCATGTGACAGCGGGAAGTCATGTAGAGAGCAAAGGGAAGGACCCATACCGCGTCTAACTAGGCTCTATCTCTTAAAAGAAAAACAAAAATACCATTTTCCTTATTTTAGTTGCTTTTTTTGTTTTTGTTTTTTTCGAGACAGGGTTTCTCTGTAGCTTTGTACTCTGTCCTGGAGCTAGCTCTTGTAGACCAGGCTGACCTCGAACTCACAGAGATCCGCCTGCCTCTACCTCCTGAGTACTGGGATTAAAGGCATGCGCCACTACCTCCCGGCTTCTTATTTTAGTTTTGTGTTCATAGGTGTTTGAGTGTCTGCCCACATGTGTACTGTGTCCAGAGACCAGAAGAGGCACTGGGTTTCCTGGGGCCGGAGTTAGAGGTGGATGTGAGCCACCTGATAGAGTTGCTGGGAACTGAACTCAGGACCTCTGCAAAGCAGTAGGAGCTGTTAACTGCTGAGCTCGCCCTCACACACACACCACATTGGTGACCGAGTCCCCAACGCACGAGCCTCAGGAGAATCATCCTCAAGCCACAGATGAAAGTGGCAAGCATTCTCGTTCCTGCTGTGGCCTCATTCTGCAGTGATTCTATCTTTGAAACAACCCACACACACATACACACCCCATTTCCTTCCTTCCTAGGGGGCAGATTTGCATGTAAGCAATGGCAAAGGGTCCTGGGGAGCAGCCTAGGGTGTGGGGAGGGATGCACCAACAAGCTCATCAGATCCTTGTGATCTGAGATCTGTGGACACAACTGAGGTCACCTAGCAACAGACTGTGGTCTGTTTCCTAAGTGTTTGCATCATAGTTCCCTGGATGTGAGGCTCTGAAAGCAGAGATGTGGGAGTAAGGAGAGCTGCCCAGCATTTGCCACTCATGCACTTGGGCGATCCTGAGATGTGTGTCATGTCTGTGACTGGTTTCCATTTGTGAAATGGGGAACTGGCCTTCCAGGAAGTGGGAAGGTCTGTAACAGGCTCAGAGCTCAGAGGACTTGCACTGTAATGACCCTGTTTCTGCGCTTTAGCCCCACAGGAAGTGCCAAGTCAACCACTAGCTTGGTACTCATCAGTGAGGAAAGTTAGAAACAAGAAGGTCTTTTCCATCTCGGGCTCCGAAAACGACTATGATGATGTTGAAATCCCAGCAAGCGCTGAAAACCAGCGATCTGAGGCAACCACGCCTCCTTGGCAAGCTGAAAGGGGCTTACACAGCTCGTTTTAGAATAATCTAGAATGGTTGGACTGTAACACAGACACTTCCCAAACCCTAGAGGAAGCCACTTGTGTAGGAGCTACAGCAGAGAACAGGACAGTTTGACGTTCCCGATGCTTCTGTTCCTGATGCTCCAAACGTCCTGATGTTCCAGATGTTCCTGCTGCTCCAGATGTTCCTGGTGTCTCTGATACTCCAGAAGCTCTGGCCTGAGACTCAGAGGTCTAGCCCTTGCACTTCTCTGGAGGCTGTTTCCTTAGTGTGGGCCACTGGACCTGCGAGAATTGACTATTTTTTCCACATCCCCCTTTGTTCCCTTGGTAAATGTGCTCTGAGGGATCTTAAGTCTTGGTATTTGATTGTGTGGAACCTCCCAACTACCCTCTCTATCTAGACCATGGCTTGGATGCCTGCCTCCCTCCTTCCAGGCCCTACCCACTCCTACACCTCTTAGAGGCTGTGGCTTATTATAGCTGAGGGTTCTTGAGGTACACAGGTCACCACACTCAGAGTTTGGAAGGAAAGGAAGTGTGTTTTGTTCTTGTGAAGCCACCCCACCCACTCACACTCCAACCCCCAGTACCTTTACAGAATGTGGGCCAAACTCATCAAAGAGAATCGAGCTCTTACAGAAGCTTATTTCATGTGCTTCTGGACAGTATTTTTAACAGTCCACAAAGGACACAAGTGGCCTTCTGACTTCTGCCTCCAGCTCTGCTGGCGGTGCCAGGAAAAGAAGGCTTCCCCAAAGAGTCTTCAGACAGCACCAACCGGAAGCAGCTTATTCAAGATGAGAGTTAAGGGCTTAGCATCCTTTCTGTAACTTCCATCCCTATCTTTCCTGGGGTGTTATCTCTCACCTTCCTCTGAGTGTTCCCGAGTGACGCAGGACTTAGAACCTCCTCTGCCCTGAGGACCCCCCACTGCAGGCCCCAGCTGAGCACTCTCTACAGTCCCACGCTGCATAGCCTGCAGCTATGTCCGTCTGATTATTCCCACAGGACCCTCAAGTTCAGCACATTCCACGGAGACCTACTCCCAAGCCCAGGCTTCTTGTGCTGGGTTACTTTCTCCATTGCTGAGGGCAGAAATTAGCATCCTTTCTCACATCCTTTATTGCCAGCGTTCCCCACTTCCTGTGGACTATGTTGTTCCACCACCACTCTGAGGTCAGCTTTGGCCAGCACTTCCCAAAGAGAACTTTAAGAGCCTCTATTCGGTATCCTGCCTCTGGTGTCTCACACTCCAAAACCCGGTTTGGCAGCTGGTGATTTTCTTAAGTAAACATTCCCTCTTAAACACCTTACAAGATTCGTCATGATTTTGTTATCTTTTTGCTCACCACCTCCTTGCAACCTCCACCCTGCCCAGTGTGTTTCCTTCATTTGAAAATACCTTTGTCAGCTGGGTGGTGGTGGCGGCACACACCTTTAATCCCAACACTCAAAAGGCAGAAGCAGGTGGATCTCTGTGAGTTCGAGGCCAGCCTGGTCTACAGAGTGAGTTACACAGAAAAACCCTGTCTTGAAAAACCAAAAAAAAAAAAAAAGAAAGAAAGAAAAAGGAAAATACCTTTGCTATAGTCTCTCTTGCCCCTGCTATATGTGATATTCCTCCCTACGTTTGCTTCTTAGGCACCATTCCATCCTCACCACGCAACATGTGGGCACTGTGCTGTCCTCCTCACTGTCCCGGATATAGTGGTTGCCTTCATAGGTGTTTTCCCCTGGAAACTCTAGCATCAGTAACGATCTGCTCGTGGGTCTTGCATTTCCATTGGACCAAAGGTGACGTCAGAGAAGGGGTGGGCTTTCTCTCAGTTGTTTTCCCTGTTCCTAGCACGCAGCAGATGGTCAATGAGTATGCCCAATGATCAACTGGATGAATGAATGAACTCCCACAAGTTTCCATAATTCCTTGGCCCTAGGAGAGGTTTCCTTCATACATGATTGGACGCTTACTCTCTGTTCTTCCTATTCTGGGGGCTTGTCGTGTTTTAAAACATAAAGTATCCCCCATAGGCTCAAGTGTTGAGTATTTGTTCCCCAGCTGGGGGTGCTATTTTGGGAGGGTCTGGCAGTGTTAGGGGGTGAGGGCTAGCTGAAGGAAGTGGTGGTTGCCAGGGGGTGTATTGTCAAGGGCTGTGTTCTGCCGGGGCCCCTCTTGTCTGTTTCTCTTGGGCCTTCTATTTCCGGTTACCCTGTAGTGAAGCAGCCTCTCCCGCCTGCTCACACATCATGCTGTTTGCCTCATGACAGGCCTAGAAACGCAAGCCGGGTGACCATGTTCTGAGCGCTCTAAAATCACGAGCCAAAAGAAGTCCTTTCTCCTCTAAGTTGTCCCCTCAAGTCTCTGGGTCATAGCAATGTGCAAGTGACCAATCCAAGGCTCCTTAGGGTAGGACTTGTGAGGCGAATTTCTGTTTTCCCAGTGTCTAGAGCAAATCCTGACACGAAGAAAGCACTTAATAGATATATTTTTTGAATGTTGAACACACAGGGAGATGTAACAAACAGCTTAATCACCAAAAAAAATAAAATAAAATAAAATAAAATAAAGTAAAAATTTTGGACATCTATAATTTTATTGAGACTTTGAGCGGGGTACATGTCATAAGACTGCTTTCTACTGCCAGTCTGGATGACAGAATTAAATATGTCAAGACCTCAGAGGACTCGGTGTGTTTCCCAGCCCCACAGGATGGCCTGACCCAGTAGCCAGCTACACACCCACTGATTTAGAGGAGTCTAGAAACCAGAAGACAGATTCACTGCGTCCGAGTTCACTACCTAAGGGTACTGCGATGCTGCTGCCTTGTCATTTTGAAGCAACTCCTCATCGGCCACCTTGGTAGTTTTAGAAACTCGCCGGGCGGTGGTGGTGCACGCCTTTAATCCCAGCACTCGGGAGGCAGAGGCAGGCGGATCTCTGTGAGTTCGAGACCATCCTGGTCTACGAGAGCTAGTTCCAGGACAGGCTCCAAAGCAACACAGAGAAACCCTCAAAAAAACCAAAAAAAAAGAAAAAAAAGAAAAAAAGAAAAAGAAACTTATGCTAAAAATCGCAGAACCATAGTTCTCTCCTTTTTGTAAATTATATTTATGTGTAATGGTATTTTGCCTACACCATGTGTGTGCAGTGCCCTTAGAAGACAGCATTGGATCCCCAGGGACTGGAGTTACAGACAGTTGTGAGCTGCCAGGTGGGTGCTGGGAATTGAACTCGGATCCTCTGGAAGAGCAGCCAGTGCTCCTAACTACTGAGCTATGTCTCCAGCACCACCGTGGTTCTCTTCATAATAGATACAGTCTTGTCTTCTGTAAGAAATGAACAAAAAGCCATGCAGTAGTAGCTCAGGCTTTTAATACCAGCACTAGGGAGGCAGAGGCAGGCAGATCTCTGTGAGTTCAAGGACAGCCTAGTCTATGGAGTGAGTTCCAGGACAGCCAGCATTACACAGAGAAACCTTGTCTTGAAAAAACAAAAGAAAAAGAAAAGAAAGGGGCTGGAGAGATGGCTCAGAGGTTAAGAGCACTGATTGCTCTTCCAGAGGTCCTGAGTTCAATTCCCAGCAACCACATGGTGGCTCACAACCATCTGTAATGAAATCTGGTGCCCTCTTCTGGCCTCTATGCATACATGCAGACAGAACACTATAAACAAAATAAATAAATAAACCTCAAGGAAAAAAAAAGAAAAGAAAAAAGAAACAAAATTATGGGGCTGGACAGATGGCTCAGGGATTAAGAGTGCTTCCTTTTCTGCTGGAGCCTCCCCTCCTAACCTCCCTGGCTTTGTAGGATACATGCACGGGTTGTAGTCTTGCAGGTGCTCACTGGTGTCTCTGGAAGTCTTGGGAAGGCCCTTCTCCCATGGCTGCCTTGGGCTTTGTCTTAGCAAGAACTCTGTTGTCCTTCACCCTCATGTAGTACTCTGCCTGGCCTTCGGGATATCTGTGGCATCTTTTGAAACTGAGGGGGAAGTGTCCAGGCACACAGAGAATACATTTCGCTATTCATGGGGATGGCACTGTGCAGGCATCCACGCTGTGCCATTCATTGGTGGCCTGAGCTGTGCCTGGTTCTGCTTCAACCACAGCTGGGCGGTCAGACTGCTAAATCACAATGCAAGGAACCATTCCAGGCCCAGGACCCTAGCTAGCATCCTAGCCTGGAGAGTCCCCCCCCCCCCACGGCTGAGATCTCTGAGATGCTGTCTTTGTTGTTTGCCATTGTTCTAAGATGTAGCATCTAGCAGAACTAATCCATCAACAGTCTGCTGGCCACCTCTTTGGTGTTTTCTGATGAATAGGTTTTTCATTCTTTACAATATGGCCAGATTGAGAATGTTCCAGATCTTCTTTTCATTGCAGTCAGGATAGGATGCCGAACCCACAGCCCTTTCCTCACCACCTGCCAAGTGGCCTCGTCATTGTCCATTCCCTCTGAAAACGCCAAGACACAAACGGGCTAAGTCTCCGGCTGCTTTACAACAACAGCCACCTTTCCCCCGGTTTCCAGTCACCTTATTCCCCACTCCCATCTGATAAGCCACCAGAGTGGCCTTCCATGCTCCTGCTACTACTGGTGTTCACGGGCTCTCATGCAATCCCTGAGAAGACTGGAGGCTTCCCTGAAACTCTTTGCCTCTGAGCCTTGACAAGAAACTCCCTCAGGGTCTGTGATTCTGTTTTTGTCCAACTTTCATTTCACAACACTTCCAGCCTCTTCCTAGCACCCAGTTCCTAAACCGCTTCCACATTCTTGGGTGTTTCTTCACAGCCGAGCACGCCACTTCTCGGCACCACTTTTTGTCCGAATCCATGGGCAGCCGTGAGAAGGTATGGTTTCTCACGGTGCCGCTCAGGTTTCCGTCACTGTAACAAAAGACCTGGGCTAATAGTCACTTATCAAGACAAAAGTTTATTTTGGCTCTTGGTCATTGGAGCATTGGAGGTTCCAGTTCTTGACTGCTTTGACCCCGTTGCTGTACGCCTGTAGGGAAGTAGGCTTGCGTCACAGCAGGAGGGGAGGAGACCAAATGCACTTCGTAGCCAAACAGCAAAAACAAAACAAAACAAAGAACCAGGGTCTTGCTAACCCATTTGATCACACCCTCCCCCCGAATAATCAAAAGACTTCCTACTTGGTCCCACCACTTAAAGACTACATCCCCTCCCAAAAACACCAGTCTGGGGACCAAGCCTTTAATACATAGGCCTTTGGGGGGCGTTCAAGGTCCAAAATATAGCCCCACTTAATATAGAAACAATAGAAATCTACTGCTCAGCATTGTGGGAGGCGAGGATTCCAGAACAACCATCAGACTCAGTGTCTGGTGAGAGCGGTTGCTCTGCTTCAAAGATGGTGCCTGCGTTGCTTGCCTTCACATGCTGCACGCAGAAGGCAGCTCTCCAGGGGCTTCTACTATAAGGGCACTAACCCCATTTGTGAGAGCACAGGCTCTATGCCTTAACATTGCCACGTGTATGTCCACATACGAGATCTGGGGGATACAAACTGTACTTGAGGGCTCAGAAAAACTACTGAACTAGACCACTCCATGAGTAGAAAGAAAAGTTTATTTGGGGAATCATACTGCTGGGGTCAGAGAATAGTCAGCAGTCGGGAAAGCCTTGTCAGTTTTAAGGGGACAGGTAGCTTGGCAGAAGAGGCTGCAGAATAGCCTGGGATTTAGCATGGGGGCTTTGATCTGTAGCAGGCTGTCCCAGAACTAAATGGCCTTGCCCAAAGCAGTTTACCTTGGGCTGGATAAGGGAAGCAGAGGGTTTCCTAATCAGTTTTGGTTTTTCTGTTTTTCTAGTAAAAACCCTTGTGTTTACCCATTTAGAGTCCTTCTGCTAAGGCTGTTGTCACCAGTAGTGCCATTTTGGGAACCCTGCTTTGGACCTAACACAAACAAATACTCAGACAGTGTCACACACAATAGGGGAAATGGGTGAAAATGGCATGTCCTGTCTTTCCAGCTGGAGGCGGGCTCTGCCATCAAAGAAACCTGGAGTTGGAGCTGCGGATAAGCCAGCTGTCATCTTACTGGGTTATCACATCCCCAGACACACTGTTCATCATGTGCACTGCTTCAGCTACAGTTGGAGGTGTTGGGCTCCTGCTGCCATCCACCTTTTGCTTACAGGGTTCTGACCGATAGACACGGTAAAGGACTGCCGTGGGATGAGGGGCATATTGATAGGAGCCACAGCAGAGCCAACCCTGCCGACGCCCTTCCTGTGGGTCCGCGCTCACAGTGCAGTGTAACCATGGCATCGAACTGGCAGTGCCAATGGGGTGTGAACAAAGAAGAGCTTTGCCCTTTCTTCCCCTCCACACTCTCTCCTTGCCGGTCCTGGAAACACGCTGAGGGAAGGGACTAGATCCGCCCTGCTTTCTGGGCTAAGGACAGACGCCGTTGGTGTCAAGGTCACTCTTAGGTAAACCCAAGTGTAGGATAAAGACGTGCCTGCATTTGCCAGAACTCAGATTTCTGCGTTTCAACCTATGTAAACGTTAACTCAAAGAAAAAAATGAGTACCAAATATTGAGCTTTGCTTCATGCTATAAACATATTTGATACTGACATATTTAGAGGGAAGCTCTGTTGTCTGTAGTTTATCTTGAGATATGTCCAAAGAAATAGATGGCTCTAGAACCTTCACTTTCAGGTCTGAGGGTTTGGTTGTTTTGTTTTTTAAGGAAGCTTCCTGTTATCAAACTGCTTACCCACTTCCTGGGTGGAAAACCTGCAGGTTCTGCCCCACACAAGTCAGTGGTAAAACTTGGTACCCGTTCTCCCTGTCACAGAAAAGTGACACTGTCCACTTCCTCAGTGATTTGTAACAACTCGGGTCAACAAAGTCATCCCCCTTTCCTCATCATGAGCATGGAAAGGGACTCTTGGAAAAGATAAGACTCCCTCCTGCCCAAGGGATGGCCTTTCTTGACCTGGCTGTGCAGCCCTCCAGAACTTCTAAGGCACAGTGGTCTGAGCCATGTGCGGGGGTCAGCCCAGCGTCGCCTCCACACGGGGTGCTTTTTCTCCACTTCCCTGTTGTGCGGCCCAGTTTTTTAGAATACTTCCAGATTTCTCTTTTGATCCTACTTTCTTTCAGTCATGTGTAGAACATGTGACGCTGATTGGTTAGCTGAGGCTTTCCCACAGGATTTGAAGCTGAAGGTGTAAAAACTGCCAAGGAGGCACTGACCCGAGTAGGGCTCCGCATCCTGAAAGGCGGTGGTTGAGCTCCTGTATGCAGCCTGATGTGGACATGGCCTCTGGGCTCCTATCCCACGAGCCAACATTCTTCACAAGCTTTCCGTGCTCCCCTTAAGTCCCTTCCCTCCACCACTGCCCAGTCTCAGTCTTCTCATCGCTCTGTGTTTCCATGTATGTGGGCACAAGAGTGTGAAGGCCCAAGGATGGCATTAAGTGTCTTGTTTTGTTTTGTTTTGCTTTGTTTTTCAAGATAGGGTTTCTCTGTGTAGCTTTGGAGCCTGGCTGGCCTCGAACTCACAGAGATCTGCCTGCCTCTGCCTCCCAAGTGCTGGGATTAAAGGTGTGTGCACCACGACCGCCCGGCCAGGTGTCTTTCTTGATCACTCTCTACCTCATACACAGAAGCAGAGTCTCTCACCTGAAGCCAGAGTTTACCAATCCTGTGCCGAGGTTTATAGGCAGGTTGTCCAGAAGCTACATGGATGCGGGGATCCAAACCTTGGCCCTCACACTGGTACAGCAAACACTCTACCCACTGGCCCATCCCCTAGACACTGTACTTGTCCTCGTTCGTGTGACCTAATGGGAAAGCCTCCCAAGTGACCTCCCCTACAATTTTTCTCACTTGCCATTAGAGGGAACTTTCTCAAACACACATGACTGGGTCACAGCCCTCCTTAAATCTTTCATGAAAATGACAAAGACCAAATCCAGACTCAGTAGGACACCATGCAAATCTGGCTAAACTGGTTCCCACCGGCCTCATTTTGACACCTCTTGCCCACCCACCGCAGCCCGGGTCACTGGAAACTACCTGCATTTCCCCAACAGGTCAACTCAGTTCTAGGGTTCTCACTCTCTTCCTTCTGCTGGGAACTCAGTTGCCCTAGAGGCCAGAGGGAGCATCATTTCCCTTGAATTTCTTCCCTGAGGCTCAGTCGTACCTTGACTTGGCATTTTTCTTGCTGTCGGAAGGCATAATATCCGTCATCCTGTGGTTACCGCCTATCTGTCCCCTTAGGTACCAGGTTCCCTGAGAGTCTTAGGGTAACTGTCCATTCCGCCCTGCCCAGGGTCTTGTGACTTTTGTTTGAGAGCCTGGCATATTAACAGTGTTTCTTTTCACTCGCAAAGGTGTCCTGTTTGAATAAATTGTGTGTTCAGCCCACTTGTTCATGATTATGTTAGTGTCTGTGTGATATAAGTATTTAAAAATTATTGCCACATAAAGGCATGAGAAAACGATCCTGCCTAGATCTTTTATTCTATTAAACAAATACATGTCCAATATTCCTTGTTTGAAAATCTTGAGTACAAAACGTTCCAGGATCCAAAAGTGGGCATCATAATGCCACAAACAGAAAATCCCACACCTAAGCTCAAGTTCAGTTTGCAGAAGAAACGTGAGTACACCCAAGATGTTCTTGTCAGGCTGTGTGTACGAGACATGTATGTGAGGCCAGTGTTGGCTGCACTGCCCCAGAGACATGTATGTGAGGCCAGGCTTGGCTGCACTCTCAGAGACACGTATGTGAGGCCAGTGTTGGCTGCACTGCCTCAGAGGTTTTGTTACTTGATTCACTGAAATGGGTAAAGCTGCTAAATGTAACAGTTCAAATGGATTTGTCTAGTTTTCCATGTGCATCCACTTATTAAAAATACCTTTTCTAAACAAGGTGGTAGTAGCACATGCCTATAATCTCAGCACTCGGGAGGCAGAGGCAGGAGAATCTTTGTAAGTTTGAGACCAGCCTGGTCTACAGAGTGAATTCCAGGAACAGCCAGGATTACACAGTGAAACCCTGCCTTAAAAACAAAACAAAAACAAAAACAGAGATGGCTCAGTGGTTAAGAGCACTGGCTACTCTTCCAGAGGATCCTGATTCAGTGCCCAGCATCCATATGGTGGCTTAACTTGTAACTCCAGTTCCTGAGAATCCAGTGCTTTCTTCTGGCTTCTGGAGGCACTGAACTCATGTAGTGTTTGTATAGACAAACAAGCTAACATATTCACATAAATAAAAAATAAGACTTAAGCCGGTGGAGCTGTGTACATCTTTGATCCCAGCACTTCAGAGGCAGAAACAGATCTATGAGTTCGAGGCCAGCCTTAGCTACATAGTGAGTTCCAGGACAGCCAGAACTACATAGTGAGACCCTGCTTCAAACAAAACAAAGCAATCTTTTATAGAAAAATATGTAAATTAAACAAATTAATTTCATGTTTAGACTTGGTTCCCATCACAAGATGTCTCATTAAGTGTGCTACCTAGTTTTATATGAACTTGATATGAACTAGAGTCATTAGGGAGGAGGGAGCCTCAGTTGAGAAAATGCCTCTGTAAAATCTGGTTGTAGGTAAGCCTGTAGAATTTTTTCTTAATTAGTGATTGATGGGGAGGGTTCAGCCCATTGTGGGTGGTGCCATCCCTGAGCTGGTGATCCTGGGTTCCATAAGAAAACAGGCTGAGCAAGTCATGAGGAACAAGTCAGTCAGTAGCACCCTCCATGGCCTCGGCATCAGCTCCTGCCTCCAGGTTCCTGCCCTGAGCTCCTTCAGTGATGGACTGCAGTGTGGAAGTGTGAGCCTAATAAGCCCTTTCTTCCCCAATTTGCTTTTGGTCATGGTGTTTCATAGCAGCAATAGTAACCCTATGTTAGACACTAAGTGTATAAAACTATTTCGAAATCTGAAAAAAAAATCCTGATGTTTGAATTACTTTCAGTCCTAAACAATCCAGATAAAAGATATTCAACATGTAATTGATTAGACAATTTTTAGATTAAGGTATCCTTAACACAATTAAAAAATGCCAGTAATTCACAAGTCTAAGACCAGAAACAAACTGAACTGCTGTCTCCTGAAAGACCTCTCTGCGTAGAATTCCACTTCAAACCATGCTTCTACCCAGATCAACAGCTGTAGAGCCTAACACCAGGAGCCTGGCTAAGAAGACAGAGAAGTAAGGCCTGGCGTGCTGGTGTACGCTGGTAATCCTGGCGCTTGGATAGATAAGTAAGGCCTGGCGTGCTGGTGTACGCTGGTAATCCTGGCGCTTGGATAGATAAGTAAGGCCTGGCGTGCTGGTGTAGGCTGGTAATCCCGGCGCTTGGATAGATAAGTAAGGCCTGGCGTGCTGGTGTA